>JAZDUA010000975.1:5000-310919 GCA_038098605.1 Gryllus longicercus | reverse complement strand
AGTTTCAGAGCTAAACGCTTGAAAAGAAATGTCCTAAACCCGCTATTGGAGACAAAAATGGGAAAAAACTTAACTTCCTTTTGTACAATCGATCTGAAATCACGTCTACGGGTACAACTCTTCACGGGGAATTCAATGGTGTAAACTAGACGTCAATCCGACTCTTAGTTTCGGAGCTAAACCTTGAATAGTAATGTCCTAAACGCGATATTGGAGTCAAAAATGGGTAGAACCTTACTTACTTTTGTACAATCGATCTGAAATCACGTATACGGCTACAACTCTTCACGGGCAATTTAATGGTGAAACTAGACGTCAGTCCGTCTCTTAGTTTCGGAGCTAAACGCTTGAAAAAAATGTCCTAAACCCGCTATTGGAGACAAAAATGGGAAAAAGCTTAACTTAATTTCGTACAAGCGATCTGAAATCACGTCTACGGGTACAACTCTTCACGAGGAATTCAATGGTGAAAACTAGACGTCAATCCGACTCTTAGTTTCGGAGCTAAATGCTTGAAAAGAAATGTCCTAAACCCGCTATTGGAGACAAAAATGGAAAAAAGGTTAACTTACTTTCGTACAATCGATCTGAAATCACGTCTACGGGTACAACACTTCACGAGGAATTCAATGGTGCAAACTAGACGTCAATACGACTCTGAGTTTCAGAGCTAAACGCTTGAAATAAATGTCGTAACCCGATATTGGAGACAAAAATGGGAAAAACTTAACACACATTCGTACAATCGATCTGCAATCACGTCTACTGGTACAACTCTTTACGGGCAATTCAATGGTGCAAACAAGACGTCAATCCGACTCTTAGTTTCGGAGCTTAACGCTTGAAAAGAAATGTCCTAAACCCCGCTATTGGAGACAAAAATGGAAAAAAGCTTAACTTACTTTCGTACAATTGATCTGAAATCACGTCTACGTGTACAACACTTCACGAGGAATTCAATGGTGCAAACTAGACGTCAATCCGACTCTTAGTTTCGGAGCTAAACGCTTGAAAATAATGTCCTAAACCCGATATTGGAGACAAAATGGGTAGAACCTTAACTTACTTTCATACAATCGATCTGAAATCACCGTATACGGCTACAACTCTTCACGGGCAATTTAATGGTGCAAACTATACGTCAGACCGTCTCTTAGTTTCGGAGCTAAACGCTTGAAAAGAAATGTCCTAAACCCGCTATTGGAGACAAAAATGGGAAAAAGCTTAACTTACTTTCGTACAATCGATCTGAAATCACGTCTACGGGTACAACACTTCACGAGGAATTCAATGGTGAAAACTAGACGTCAATCCGACTCTTAGTTTCGGAGCTAAACGCTTGAAAAGAAATGTCCTAACCCGATAATGGAAAAAAAAATGGGAAAAAACTTAACTTACTTTCGTACAATCGATCGGAAATCACGTATTCTGGTACAACTCTTTACGCGCTATCCAATGGTGAAAACTAGACGTCAATCCGACTCTTAGTTTCGGAGCTAAACGCTTGAGAAGAAATGTCCTAAACCCGATATTGGAGACAAAAATGGGAAAAAAACTTAACTTACAATCAATCTGAAATCACGTCTACAGGTACAACTCTTCACGAGGAATCTAACGGTGCAAACTAGACGTCAATCCGACTCTTAGTTTCGGAGCTAAACGCTTGAAAAAAAATGTCCTAAACCCGCTATTGGAGACAAAAGGGGAAAAAACTTAACTTACTTTTGTACAATCGATCTGAAATCACGTCTACTGGTACAACTCTTCACGGGAAATTCAATGGTGCAAACTAGACGTCAATCCGACTCTTAGTTTCGGAGCTAAACGCTTGAAAAGAAATGTCCTAAACCCGCTATTGGAGACAAAAATGGGAAAAAACTTAACTTACTTTTGTACAATCGATCTGAAATCACGTCTACGGGTACAACTTTTCACGGGGAATTCAATAGTGTAAACTAGACGTCAATCCGACTCTTAGTTTCGAAACTAAACGCTTGAAAAGTAATGTCCTAAACCCGATATTAGAGACAAAAATGGGTAGAACCTTAACTTACTTTCATACAATCGATCTGAAATCACGTATACGGCTACAACTCTTCACGGGCAATTTAATGGTGCAAACTATACGTCAGACCGTCTCTTAGTTTCGGAGCTAAACGCTTGAAAAGAAATGTCCTAAACCCGCTATTGGAGACAAAAATGGGAAAAAGCTTAACTTACTTTCGTGCAATCGATCTGAAATCACGTCTACGGGTACAACTCTTTACCAGGAATTCAATGGTGAAAACTAGACGTCAATCCGACTCTTAGTTTCGGAGCTAAACGCTTGAAAAGAAATGTCCTAACCCGATATTGGAGACAAAAATGGGGAAAAACTTAACTTACTTTCGTACAATCGATCGGAAATCACGTATTCTGGTACAACTCTTTACGAGCTATCCAATGGTGCAAACTAGACGTCAATCCGACTCTTAGTTTCAGAGCTAAACGCTTGAAAAGAAATGTCCTAAACCCGCTATTGGAGACAAAAATGGGAAAAAACTTAACTTCCTTTTGTACAATCGATCTGAAATCACGTCTACGGGTACAACTCTTCACGGGGAATTCAATGGTGTAAACTAGACGTCAATCCGACTCTTAGTTTCGGAGCTAAACCTTGAATAGTAATGTCCTAAACGCGATATTGGAGTCAAAAATGGGTAGAACCTTAACTTACTTTTGTACAATCGATCTGAAATCACGTATACGGCTACAACTCTTCACGGGCAATTTAATGGTGAAACTAGACGTCAGTCCGTCTCTTAGTTTCGGAGCTAAACGCTTGAAAAAAATGTCCTAAACCCGCTATTGGAGACAAAAATGGAAAAAGCTTAACTTAATTTCGTACAATCGATCTGAAATCACGTCTACGGGTACAACTCTTCACGAGGAATTCAATGGTGAAAACTAGACGTCAATCCGACTCTTAGTTTCGGAGCTAAATGCTTGAAAAGAAATGTCCTAAACCCGCTATTGGAGACAAAAATGGAAAAAAGGTTAACTTACTTTCGTACAATCGATCTGAAATCACGTCTACGGGTACAACACTTCACGAGGAATTCAATGGTGCAAACTAGACGTCAATACGACTCTGAGTTTCAGAGCTAAACGCTTGAAATAAATGTCGTAACCCGATATTGGAGACAAAAATGGGAAAAACTTAACACACATTCGTACAATCGATCTGCAATCACGTCTACTGGTACAACTCTTTACGGGCAATTCAATGGTGCAAACAAGACGTCAATCCGACTCTTAGTTTCGGAGCTTAACGCTTGAAAAGAAATGTCCTAAACCCGCTATTGGAGACAAAAATGGAAAAAAGCTTAACTTACTTTCGTACAATTGATCTGAAATCACGTCTACGTGTACAACACTTCACGAGGAATTCAATGGTGCAAACTAGACGTCAATCCGACTCTTAGTTTCGGAGCTAAACGCTTGAAAATAATGTCCTAAACCCGATATTGGAGACAAAAATGGGTAGAACCTTAACTTACTTTCATACAATCGATCTGAAATCACGTATACGGCTACAACTCTTCACGGGCAATTTAATGGTGCAAACTATACGTCAGACCGTCTCTTAGTTTCGGAGCTAAACGCTTGAAAAGAAATGTCCTAAACCCGCTATTTGGAGACAAAAATGGAAAAAGCTTAACTTACTTTCGTACAATCGATCTGAAATCACGTCTTACGGGTACAACACTTCACGAGGAATTCAATGGTGAAAACTAGACGTCAATCCGACTCTTAGTTTCGGAGCTAAACGCTTGAAAAGAAATGTCCTAACCGATAATGGAAAAAAAATGGGAAAAAACTTAACTTACTTTCGTACAATCGATCGGGAAATCACGTATTCTGGTACAACTCTTTACGCGCTATCCAATGGTGAAAACTAGACGTCAATCCGACTCTTAGTTTCGGAGCTAAACGCTTGAGAAGAAATGTCCTAAACCCGATATTGGAGACAAAAATGGGAAAAAACTTAATTTACATTCGCACAATCAATCTGAAATCACGTCTACAGGTACAACTCTTCACGAGGAATCTAACGGTGCAAACTAGACGTCAATCCGACTCCTAGTTTCGGAGCTAAACGCTTGAAAAAGAAATGTCCTAAACCCGCTATTGGAGACAAAAATGAGAAAAAACTTAACTTACTTTTGTACAATCGATCTGAAATCACGTCTACTGGTACAACTCTTCACGGGAAATTCAATGGTGCAAACTAGACGTCAATCCGACTCTTGAGTTTCGGAGCTAAACGCTTGAAAAGAAATGTCCTAAACCCGCTATTGGAGACAAAAATGGGAAAAAACTTAACTTACTTTTGTACAATCGATCTGAAATCACGTCTACGGGTACAAACCTTCACGGGGAATTCATAGTGTACTAGACGTCAATCCGACTCTTAGTTTCGAAACTAAACGCTTGAAAAGTAATGTCCTAAACCCGATATTGGAGACAAAAATGGGTAGAACCTTAACTTACTTTCATACTATCGACCTAAAATCACGTATACGGCTACAACTCTTCACGGGCAATTTAATGGTGCAAACTAGACGTCAGTCCGTCTCTTAGTTTCGGAGCTAAACGCTTGAAAAGAAATGTCCTAAACCCGCAATTGGAGACAAAAATGGGAAAAAGCTTAACTTACTTTCGTACAATCGATCTGAAAATCACGTCTACGGGTACAACTCTTTACGAAGAATTCAATGGTGCAAACTAGACGTCAATCCGACACTGAGTTTCGGAGCTAAACGCTTGAAAAGAAATGTCGTAACCCGATATTGGAGACCAAAATGGGAAAAACTTAACTCACATTCGTACAATCGATCTGCAATCACGTCTACTGGTACAACTCTTTACGGGCAATACAATGGTGCAAACAAGACGTCAATCGACTCTTAGTTTCGGAGCTAAACGCTTGAAAAGAAATGTCCTAAACCCGCTATTGGAGACAAAAATGGAAAAAAGCTTAACTTACTTTCGTACAATTGATCTGAAATCACGTCTACGTGTACAACACTTCACGAGGAATTCAATGGTGAAAACTAGACGTCAATCCGACTCTGAGTTTCGGAGCTAAACGCTTGAAAAGAAATGTCGTAACCCGATATTGGAGACAAAAATGGAAAAATCTTAACTCACATTCGTACAATCGATCTGCAATCACGTCTACTGGTACAACTCTTTACGGGCAATTCAATGGTGCAAACAAGACGTCAATCTGACTCTTAGTTTCGGAGCTAAACGCTTGAAAATAAATGTCCTAAACCCGCTATTGGGACAAAAATGGAAAAAAGCTTAACTTACTTTCGTACAATCGATCTGAAATCACGTCTACGGGTACAACTCTTTACGAGGAATTCAACGGTGCAAACTAGACGTCAATCCGACTCTGAGTTTCGGAGCAAAACGCTTGAAAAGAAATGTCGTAACCCGATATTGGAGACAAAAATGGGAAAAACTTAACTCACATTCGTACAATCGATCTCAAATCACGTATTCTGGTACAACTCTTTACGGGCTATCCAATGGTGCAAACTAGACGTCAATCCGACTCTTAGTTTCGGAGCTAAACGCTTGAAAAGAAATGTCGTAACCCGATATTGGAGACAAAAATGGAAAAAACTTAACTCACATTTCGTACAATCGATCTGCAATCACGTCTACTGTACAACTCTTTACGGGCAATTCAATGGTGCAAACAAGACGTCAATCCGACTCTTAGTTTCGGAGCTAAACGCTTGAAAAGAAATGTCCTAAACCTGCTATTGGAGACAAAAATGGAAAAAAGCTTAACTTACTTTCGTACAATTGATCTGAAATCACGTCTACGGGTACAACTCTTCACGAGGAATTCAATGGTGAAAACTAGACGTCAATTTGACTCTTAGTTTCGGAGCTAAACGCTTGAAAAGAAATGTCGTAACCCGATATTGGGTACAAAAATGGGAAAAAACTTAACTTACTTTGGTACAATCGATCTGAAATCACGTCTACTGGTACTACACTTTACGAGGAAATCAATGGTGCAAACTAGACGTCAATCCGACTTTTAGTTTCGGAGCTAAACGCTTGAAAAGAAATGTCCTAAACCCGCTATTGGAGACAAAAATGGAAAAAAGCTTAATTTACTTTCGTACAATCGATCTGAAATCACGTCTACGGCTACAACACTTCACGAGGAATTCAAAGGTGAAAACTAGACGTCAATCCGACACTTAGTTTTGGAGCTAAACGCTTGAAAAGAAATGTCGTAACACGATATTGGAGACAAAAATGGGAAAAACCTTAACTTACTTTCGTACAATCGATCTGAAATCACGTCTACGGGTACAACTCTTCACGGGGAATTCAATGGTGCAAACTAGACGTCAATCCGACACTTAGTTTCGGAGCTAACGCTTGAAAAAAATGTCGTAACTCGATATTGGAGACAAAAATGGGAAAAACCTTAACTTACTTTCGTACAATCGATCTGAAATCACGTCTACGGGTACAGCATTTCACGAGGAATTCAATGGTGCAAACTAGACGTCAATCCGACTCTTAGTTTCGGAGCTAAACGCTTGAAAATTATGTCCTAAACCCGATATTGGAGACAAAAATGGGAAAAAACTTAACTTACATTCGCACAATCAATCTGAAATCACCTCTACAGGTACAACTCTTCACGAGGAATCTAACGGTGCAAACTAGACGTCAATCCGACTCTTAGTTTCGGAGCTAAACGCTTGAAAAGAATTATCCTAAACCCGCTATTGAAGACAAAAATGGGAAAAAACTTAACTTCCTTTTGTACAATCGATCTGAAATCACGTCTACGGGTACAACTATTTACGAGGAATTCAATGGTGCAAACTAGACGTCAATCCGACTCTGAGTTTCGGAGAGCAAAACGCTTGAAAAGAAATGTCGTAACCCGATATTGGAGACAAAAATGGGAAAAACTTAACTCACATTCGTACAATCGATCTGCAATCACGTCTACTGGTACAACTTTCTACGGGCAATTCAATGGTGCAAACAAGACGTCAATCCGACTCTTAGTTTCGGAGCTAAACGCTTGAAAAGAAATGTCCCTAAACCCCGCTATTGGAGACAAAAATGGAAAAAAGCTTAACTTACTTTTGTACAATTGATCTGAAATCACGTCTACGTGTACAACACTTCACGAGGAATTCAATGGTGAAAACTAGACATCAATCCGACTCTTAGTTTCGGAGCTAAACGCTTGAAAAGAAATGTCCTAACCCGATATTGGAGACAAAAATGGGAAAAAACTTAACTTACTTTCGTACAATCGATCTGAAATCACGTATACAGGTACAACACTTTCGGGCAATTCAATGGTGGAAACTAGACGTCAATCCGACACTTAGTTTCGGAGCTAAACGCTTGAAAAGAAATGTCCTAAACCCGCTATTGGAGACAAAAATGGGAAAAAACTTAACTTACTTTGTACAATCGATCTGAAATCACGTCTACGGGTACAACTCTTCACGGGGAATTCAATGGTGTAAACTAGACGTCAATCCGACTCTTAGTTTCGGAGCTAAACGCTTGAAAAGAAATGTCCTAAACCCGCTATTGGAGACAAAAATGGGAAAAAGCTTAACTTACTTCGTACAATCGATCTGAAATCACGTCTACGGGTACAACTCTTTACGAGGAATTCAACGGTGCAAACTAGACGTCAATCCGACTCTGAGTTTCGGAGCAAAACGCTTGAAAAGAAATGTCGTAACCCGATATTGGAGACAAAAATGGAAAAAACTTAACTCACATTCGTACAATCGATCTGCAATCACGTCTACTGGTACAACTCTTTACGGGCTATCCAATGGTGCAAACTAGACGTCTATCCGACTCTTAGTTTCGGAGCTAAACGCTTGAAAGGAAATGTCGTACCCCGATATTGGAGACAAAAATGGAAAAAACTTCAACTCACATTCGTACAATCGATCTGCAATCACGTCTACTGGTACAACTCTTTACGGGCAATTCCGTGGTGCAAACAAGACGTCAATCCGACTCTTAGTTTCGGAGCTAAACGCTTGAAAAGAAATGTCCTAAACCCGCTATTGGAGACAAAAATGGAAAAAAGCTTAACTTACTTTCGTACAATCGATCTGAAATCACGTCTACGGGTACAACGCTTCACGAGGAATTCAATGGTGAAAACTAGACGTCAATCCGACACTTAGTTTCGGAGCTAAACGCTTGAAAAGAAATGTCGTAACACGATATTGGAGACAAAAATGGGAAAAACCTTAACTTACTTTCGTACAATCGATCTGAAATCACGTCTACGTGTACAACTCTTCACGGGGAATTCAATGGTGCAAACTAGACGTCAATCCGACACTTAGGTTTCGGAGCTAAACGCTTGAAAAGAAATGCCCTAAACCCGCTATTGGAGACAAAAATGGGAAAAAACTTAACTTACTTTTGTACAATCGATCTGAAATCACGTCTACGGGTACAACTCTTTCACGGGGAATTCAATGGTGTAAACTAGACGTCAATCCGACTCTTAGTTTTGGAGCTAAACGCTTGAAAGTAATGTCCTAAACCCGATATTGGAGACAAAAATGGGTAGAACCTTAACTTACTTTCGTACAATCGATCTGAAATCACGTATACGGCTACAACTCTTCACGGGCAATTTAATGGTGCAAACTATACGTCAGTCGCTCTCTTAGTTTCGGAGCTAAACGCTTGAAAAGAAATGTCCTAAACCCGCTATTGGAGAGAAAAATGGGAAAAAGCTTAACTTACTTTCGTACAATCGATCTGAAATCACGTCTACGGTACAACTCTTCACGAGGAATTCAATGGTGAAAACTAGACGTCAATCCGACTCTTAGTTTCGGAGCTATACGCTTGAAAAGAAATGTCCTAAACCCGCTATTGGAGACAAAAATGGGAAAAACTTAACTTCCTTTTGTACAATCGATCTGAAATTACGTCTACGGGTACAACTCTTAACGGGGGAATTCAGCGGTGTAAACTAGACGTCAATCCGACTTTTAGTTTCGGAGCTAAACGCTTGAATAGTAATGTCCTAAGCGATATTGGAGACAAAAATGGGTAGAACCTTAACTTACTTTTGTACAATCGATCTGAAATCACGTATACGGCTACAACTCTTCACGGGCAATTTAATGGTGAAACTAGACGTCAGTCCGTCTCTTAGTTTCGGAGCTAAACGCTTGAAAAAAAATGTCCTAAACCCGTTATTGGAGACAAAAATTGAAAAAAGCTTAACTTACTTTCCTACAATCGATCTGAATTCACGTCTACGGGTACAACTCTTCACGAGGAATTCAATGGTGAAAACTAGACGTCAATCCGACTCTTAGTTTCGGAGCTAAACGCTTGAAAAGAATTGTCCTAAACCCGCTATTGGAGACAAAAATGGAAAAAAGCTTAACTTACTTTCGTACAATCGATCAGAAATCGCGTCTACGGGTACAACACTTCACGAGGAATTCAATGGTGCAAACTAGACGTCAATCCGACTCTGAGTTTCGGAGCTAAACGCTAGAAAAGAAATGTCGTAATTCGATATTGGAGACAAAAATGGGAAAAACTTAACACACATTCGTACAATCGATCTGCAATCACGTCTACTGGTACAACTCTTTACGGGCAATTCAATGGTGCAAACAAGACGTCAATCCGACTCTTAGTTTCGGAGCTAAACGCTTGAAAAGAAATGTCCTGAACCCGCTATTGGAGCCAAAAAAAAAAGCTTAACTTACTTTCGTACAATTGATCTAAAATCACGTCTACGTGTACAACACTTCACGAGGAATTCAATGGTGCAAACTAGACCGTCAATCCGACTCTTAGTTTCGGAGCTAAACGCTTGAAAAGTAATGTCCTAAACCCGATATTGGGAGACAAAAATGGGTAGAACCTTAACTTACTTTCGTACAATCGATCTGAAATCACGTATACGGCTACAACTCTTCACGGGCAATTTAATGGTGCAAACTAGGCGTCAGTCCGTCTCTTAGTTTCGGAGCTAAACGCTTGAAAAGAAATGTCCTGAACCCGCTATTGGAGACAAAAATGGGAAAAAGCTTAACTTACTTTCGTACAATCGATCTCAAATCACGTCTACGGGTACAACTCTTCACGAGGAATTCAATGGTGAAAACTAGACGTCAATCCGACTCTTAGTTTCGGAGCTAAACGCTTGAAAAGAAATGTCTAACCCGATAATGGAAAAAAAATGGGAAAAAAACTTAACTTACTTTCGTACAATCGATCGGAAATCACGTATTCTGGTACAACTCTTTACGCGCTATTCAATGGTGAAAACTAGACGTCAATCCGACTCTTAGTTTCGGAGCTAAACGCTTGAGAAAAAATGTCCTAAACCCGATATTGGAGACAAAAATGGGAAAAAACTTAACTTACATTCGCACAATCAATCTAAATCACGTCTACAGGTACAGCTCTTCACGAGGAATCTAACGGTGCAAACTAGACGTCAATCCGACTCTTAGTTTCGGAGCTAAACGCTTGAAAAGAAATGTCCTAAACCCGCTATTGGAGACAAAAATGGGAAAAAACTTAACATACTTTTGTACAATCGATCTGAAATCACGTCTACTGGTACAACTCTTCACGGGAAATTCAATGGTGCAAACTTTACGTCAATCCGACTCTTAGTTTCGGAGCTATACGCTTGAAAAGAAATGTCCTAAACACGCTATTGGAGACAAAAATGGGAAAGAACTTAACTTACTTTTGTACAATCGATCTGAAATCACGTCTACGGGTACAACTCTTCACGGGGAATTCAATAGTGTAAACTAGACGTCAATCCGACTCTTAGTTTCGAAACTAAACGCTTGAAAAGTAATGTCCTAAACCCGATATTGGAGACAAAAATGGGTAGAACCTTAACTTACTTTCATACAATCGATCTGAAATCACGTATACGGCTACAACTCTTCACGGGCAATTTAATGGTGCAAACTAGACGTCAGTCCGTCTCTTAGTTTCGGAGCTAACGCTTGAAAAGAAATGTCCTAAACCCGCTATTGGAGACAAAAATGGGAAAAAGCTTAACTTACTTTCGTACAATCGATCTGAAATCACGTCTACGGGTACAACTCTTTACGAGGAATTCAATGGTGAAAACTAGACGTCAATCCGACTCTTAGTTTCGGAGCTAAACGCTTGAAAAGAAATGTCCTAACCCGATATTGGAGACAAAAATGGGGAAAAACTTAACTTACTTTCGTACAATCGATCGGAAATCAACGTATTCTGGTACAACTCTTTACGAGCTATCCAATGGTGCAAACTAGACGTCAATCCGACTCTTAGTTTCAGAGCTAAACGCTTGAAAAGAAATGTCCTAAACCCGCTATTGGAGACAAGAATGGGAAAAAACTTAACTTCCTTTTGTACAATCGATCTGAAATCACGTCTACGGGTACAACTCTTCACGGGGAATTCAATGGTGTAAACTAGACGTCAATCCGACTCTTAGTTTCGGAGCTAAACGCTTAAATAGTAATGTCCTAAACGCGATATTGGAGACAAAAATGGGTAGAACCTTAACTTACTTTTGTAAAATCGATCTGAAATCACGTATACGGCTACAACTCTTCACGGGCAATTTAATGGTGAAACTAGACGTCAGTCCGTCTCTTAGTTTCGGAGCTAAACGCTTGAAAAAAAATGTCCCCAAACCGCTATTGGAGACAAAAATGGGAAACAGCTTAACTTACTTTCGTACAATCGATCTGAAATCACGTCTACGGGTACAACTCTTCACGAGGAATTCAATGGTGAAAACTAGACGTCAATACGACTCTTAGTTTCGGAGCTAAACGCTTGAAAAGAAATGTCCTAAACCCGCTATTGGAGACAAAAATGGAAAAAAGGTTAACTTACTTTCGTACAATCGATCTGAAATCACGTCTACGGGTACAACACTTCACGAGGAATTCAATGGTGCAAACTAGACGTCAATCCGACTCTGAGTTTCAGAGCTAAACGCTTGAAATAAATGTCGTAACCCGCTATTGGAGACAAAAATGGAAAAAAGCTTAACTTACTTTCGTACAATTGATCTGAAATCACGTCTACGTGTACAACACTTCACGAGGAATTCAATGGTGCAAACTAGACGTCAATCCGACTCTTAGTTTCGGAGCTAAACGCTTGAAATAATGTCCTAAACCCGATATTGGAGACAAAAATGGGTAGAACCTTAACTTACTTTCGTACAATCGATCTGAAGTCACGTATACGGCTACAACTCTTCACGGGCAATTTAATGGTGCAAACTAGACGTCAGTACGTCTCTTAGTTTCGGAGCTAAACGCTGAGAAGAAATGTCCTAAACCGCTATTGGAGACAAAAATGAGAAAAAGCTTACTTACTTTCGTACAATCGATCTCAAATCACGTCTACGGGTACAACTCTTCACGAGGAATTCAATGGTGAAAACTAGACGTCAATCCGACTCTTAGTTTCGGAGCTAAACGCTTGAAAAGAAATGTCCTAACCCGATAATGGAAAAAAAATGGGAAAAACTTAACTTACTTTCGTACAATCGATCGGAAATCACGTATTCTGGTACAACTCTTTACGCGCTATCCAATGGTGAAAACTAGACGTCAATCCGACTCTTAGTTTCGGAGCTAAACGCTTGAGAGGAAATGTCCTAAACCCGATATTGGAGAAAATAGACAAATGGGAAAAAACTTAATTTACATTCGCACAATCAATCTGAAATCACGTCTACAGGTACAACTCTTAACGAGGAATCTAACGGTGCAAACTAGACGTCATCCGACTCCTAGTTTCGGAGCTAAACGCTTGAAAAAAAATTTCCTAAACCCGCTATTGGAGACAAAAATGGGAAAAAACTTAACTTACTTTTGTACAATCGATCTGAAATCACGTCTACTGGTACAACTCTTCACGGGAAATTCAATGGTGCAAACTAGACGTTAATCCGACTCTTAGTTTCGGAGCTAAACGCTTGAAAAGAAATGTCCTAAACCCGCTATTGGAGACAAAAAATGGGAAAAAACTTAACTTACTTTTGTACAATCGATCTGAAATCACGTCTACGGGTACAACCCTTCACGGGGAATTCAATAGTGTACTAGACGTCAATCCGACTCTTAGTTTCGGAGCTAAACGCTTGAATAGTAATGTCCTAAACGCGATATTGGAGACAAAAATGGGTAGAACCTTAACTTACTTTTGTACAATCGATCTGAAATCACGTATACGGCTACAACTCTTCACGGGCAATTTAATGGTGAAACTAGACGTCAGTCCGTCTCTTAGTTTCGGAGCTAAACGCTTGAAAAAAATGTCCTAAACCCGTTATTGGAGACAAAAATTTGAAAAAAGCTTAACTTACTTTCCTACAATCGATCTGAATTCACGTCTACGTGTACAACTCTTCACGAGGAAATTCAATGGTGAAAACTAGACGTCAATCCGACTCTTAGTTTCGGAGCTAACGCTTGAAAAGAATTGTCCTAAACCCGCTATTGGAGACAAAAATGGAAAAAGCTTAACTTACTTTCGTACAATCGATCAGAAATCGCGTCTACGGGTACAACACTTCACGAGGAATTCAATGGTGCAAACTAGACGTCAATCCGACTCTGAGTTTCGGAGCTAAACGCTTGAAAAGAAATGTCGTAATTCGATATTGGAGACAAAAATGGGAAAAACTTAACACACATTCGTACAATCGATCTGCAATCACGTCTACTGGTACAACTCTTTACGGGCAATTCAATGGTGCAAACAAGACGTCAATCCGACTCTTAGTTTCGGAGCTAAACGCTTGAAAAGAAATGTCCTGAACCCGCTATTGGAGCCAAAAAAAAAAAAGCTTAACTTACTTTCGTACAATTGATCTAAAATCACGTCTACGTGTACAACACTTCACGAGGAATTCAATGGTGCAAACTAGACGTCAATCCGACTCTTAGTTTCGGAGCTAAACGCTTGAAAAGTAATGTCCTAAACCCGATATTGGAGACAAAAATGGGTAGAACCTTAACTTACTTTCGTACAATCGATCTGAAATCACGTATACGGCTACAACTCTTCACGGGCAATTTAATGGTGCAAACTAGACGTCAGTCCGTCTCTTAGTTTCGGAGCTAAACGCTTGAAAAGAAATGTCCTGAACCCGCTATTGGAGACAAAAATGGGAAAAAGCTTAACTTACTTTCGTACAATCGATCTCAAATCACGTCTACGGGTACAACTCTTCACGAGGAATTCAATGGTTGAAAACTAGACGTCAATCCGACTCTTAGTTTCGGAGCTAAACTCTTGAAAAGAAATGTCCTAACCCGATAATGGAAAAAAAATGGGAAAAAACTTAACTTACTTTCGTACAATCGATCGGAAATCACGTATTCTGGTACAACTCTTTACGCGCTATTCAATGGTGAAAACTAGACGTCAATCCGACTCTTAGTTTCGGAGCTAAACGCTTGAGAAAAAATGTCCTAAACCCGATATTGGAGACAAAAATGGGAAAAAACTTAACTTACATTCGCACAATCAATCTAAAATCACGTCTACAGGTACAGCTCTTCACGAGGAATCTAACGGTGCAAACTAGACGTCAATCCGACTCTTAGTTTCGGAGCTAAACGCTTGAAAAGAAATGTCCTAAACCCGCTATTGGAGACAAAAATGGGAAAAACTTAACATACTTTTGTACAATCGATCTGAAATCACGTCTACTGGTACAACTCTTCACGGGAAATTCAATGGTGCAAACTTTACGTCAATCCGACTCTTAGTTTCGGAGCTATACGCTTGAAAAGAAATGTCCTAAACACGCTATTGGAGACAAAAATGGGAAAGAACTTAACTTACTTTTGTACAATCGATCTGAAATCACGTCTACGGGTACAACTCTTCACGGGGAATTCAATAGTGTAAACTAGACGTCAATCCGACTCTTAGTTTCGAAACTAAACGCTTGAAAAGTAATGTCCCTAAACCCGATATTGGAGACAAAAATGGGTAGAACCTTAACTTACTTTCATACAATCGATCTGAAATCACGTATACGGCTACAACTCTTCACGGGCAATTTATGGTGCAAACTAGACGTCAGTCCGTCTCTTAGTTTCGGAGCTAAACGCTTGAAAAGAAATGTCCTAAACCCGCTATTGGAGACAAAAATGGGAAAAAGCTTAACTTACTTTCGTACAATCGATCTGAAATCACGTCTACGGGTACAACTCTTTACGAGGAATTCAATGGTGAAAACTAGAAGTCAATCCGACTATTAGTTTCGGAGCTAAACGCTTGGAAAGAAATGTCCTAACCCGATATTGGAGACAAAAATGGGGAAAAACTTAACTTACATTCGTACAATCGATCGGAAATCACGTATTCTGGTACAACTCTTTACGAGCTATCCAATGGTGCAAACTAGACGTCAATCCGACTCTTAGTTTCAGAGCTAAACGCTTGAAAAGAAATGTCCTAAACCCGCTATTGGAGACAAGAATGGGAAAAAACTTAACTTCCTTTTGTACAATCGATCTGAAATCACGTCTACGGGTACAACTCTTCACGGGGAATTCAATGGTGTAAACTAGACGTCAATCCGACTCTTAGTTTCGGAGCTAAACGCTTGAATAGTAATGTCCCTAAACGCGATATTGGAGACAAAAATGGGTAGAACCTTAACTTACTTTTGTAAAATCGATCTGAAATCACGTATACGGCTACAACTCTTCACGGGCAATTTAATGGTGAAACTAGACGTCAGTCCGTCTCTTAGTTTCGGAGCTAAACGCTTGAAAAAAAATGTCCTAAACCCGCTATTGGAGACAAAAATGGGAAACAGCTTAACTTACTTTCGTACAATCGATCTGAAAATCACGTCTACGGTACAACTCTTCACGAGGAATTCAATGGTGAACACTAGGACGTCAATACGACTCTTAGTTTCGGAGCTAAACGCTTGAAAAGAAATGTCCTAAACCCGCTATTGGAGACAAAAATGGAAAAAAAGGTTAACTTACTTTCGTACAATCGATCTGAAATCACGTCTACGGGTACAACACTTCACGAGGAATTCAATGGTGCAAACTAGACGTCAATCCGACTCTGAGTTTCAGAGCTAAACGCTTGAAATAAATGTCGTAACCCGCTATTGGAGACAAAAATGGAAAAAAGCTTAACTTACTTTCGTACAATTGATCTGAAATCACGTCTACGTGTACACACTTCACGAGGAATTCAATGGTGCAAACTAGACGTCAATCCGACTCTTAGTTTCGGAGCTAAACGCTTGAAAATAATGTCCTAAACCCGATATTGGAGACAAAAATGGGTAGAACCTTAACTTACTTTCGTACAATCGATCTGAAGTCACGTATACGGCTACAACTCTTCACGGGCAATTTAATGGTGCAAACTAGACGTCAGTCCGTCTCTTAGTTTCGGAGCTAAACGCTTGAGAAGAAATGTCCTAAACCCGCTATTGGAGACAAAAATGGGAAAAAGCTTAACTTACTTTCGTACAATCGATCTCAAATCACGTCTACGGGTACAACTCTTCACGAGGAATTCAATGGTGAAAACTAGACGTCAATCCGACTCTTAGTTTCGGAGCTAAACGCTTGAAAAGAAATGTCCTAACCCGATAATGGAAAAAAATGGGAAAAAACTTAACTTACTTTCGTACAATCGATCGGAAATCACGTATTCTGGTACAACTCTTTACGCGCTATCCAATGGTGAAAACTAGACGTCAATCCGACTCTTAGTTTCGGAGCTAAACGCTTGAGAAGAAATGTCCTAAACCCGATATTGGAGACAAAAATGGGAAAAAACTAATTTACATTCGCACAATCAATCTGAAATCACGTCTACAGGTACAACTCTTAACGAGGAATCTAACGGTGCAAACTAGACGTCAATCCGACTCCTAGTTTCGGAGCTAAACGCTTGAAAAAAAATTTCCTAAACCCGCTATTGGAGACAAAAATGGGAAAAAACTTAACTTACTTTTGTACAATCGATCTGAAATCACGTCTACTGGTACAACTCTTCACGGGAAATTCAATGGTGCAAACTAGACGTTAATCCGACTCTTAGTTTCGGAGCTAAACGCTTGAAAAGAAATGTCCTAAACCCGCTATTGGAGACAAAAATGGGAAAAAACTTAACTTACTTTTGTACAATCGATCTGAAATCACGTCTACGGGTACAACCCTTCACGGGGAATTCAATAGTGTACTAGACGTCAATCCGACTCTTAGTTTCGAAACTAAACGCTTGAAAAGTAATGTCCTAAACCCGATATTGGAGACAAAAATGGGTAGAACCTTAACTTACTTTCATACAATCGATCTAAAATCACGTATACGGCTACAACTCTTCACGGGCAATTTAATGGTGCAAACTAGACGTCAGTCCGTCTCTTAGTTTCGGAGCTAAACGCTTGAAAAGAAATGTCCTAAACCCGCTATTTGAGACAAAAATGGGAAAAAGCTTAACTTACTTTCGTACAATTGATCTAAAATCACGTCTACGGGTAAAACTCTTTACGAGGAATTCAATGGTGCAAACTAGACGTCAATCCGACATTGAGTTTCGGAGCTAAACGCTTGAAAAGAAATGCCGTAACCCGATATTGGAGACCAAAATGGGAAAAACTTAACTCACATTCGTACAATCGATCTGCAATCACGTCTACTGGTACAACTCTTTACGGGCAATACAATGGTGAAAACAAGACGTCAATCCGACTCTTAGTTTCGGAGCTAAACGCTTGAAAAGAAATGTCCTAAACCCGCTATTGGAGACAAAAATGGAAAAAAGCTTAACTTACTTTCGTACAATTGATCTGAAATCACGTCTACGTGTACAACACTTCACGAGGAATTCAATGGTGAAAACTAGACGTCAATCCGACTCTTAGTTTCGGAGCTAAACGCTTGAAAAGAAATGTCCTAACCCGATATTGGAGACAAAAATGGGAAAAAACTTAACTTACTTTCGTACTATCGATCTGAAATCACGTATACTGGTACAACACTTTACGGGCAATTCAATGGTGGAAACTAGACGTCAATCCGACTCTTAGTTTCGGAGCTAAATGCTTGAAAATTATTGTCCTAAACCCGATATTGGAGACAAAAATGAGAAAAACTTAACTAACATCCGTACAATCGATCTCAAATCACGTATTCTGGTACAACTCTTTACGGGCTATCCAATGGTGCAAACTAGACGTCAATCCGACTCTTAGTTTCGGAGCTAAACGCTTGAAAAGAAATGTCGTAACCCGATATTGGAGACAAAAATGGAAAAAACTTAACTCACATTCGTACAATCGATCTGCAATCACGTCTACTGGTACAACTCTTTACGGGCAATTCAATGGTGCAAACAAGACGTCAATCCGACTCTTAGTTTCGGAGCTAAACGCTTGAAAAGAAATGTCCTAAACCCGCTATTGGAGACAAAAATGGAAAAAAGCTTAACTTACTTTCGTACAATTGATCTGAAATCACGTCTACGTGTACAACACTTCACGAGGAATTCAACGGTGAAAACTAGACGTCAATCCGACTCTTAGTTTCGGAGCTAAACGCTTGAAAAGAAATGTCCTAAACCCGCTATTGGAGACAAAAATGGAAAAAAGCTTAACTTACTTTCGTACAATCGATCTGAAATCACGTCTACGGGTACAACACTTCACGAGGAATTCAATGGTGAAAACTAGACGTCAATCCCACACTTAGTTTCGGAGCTAAACGCTTTAAAAAAAATGTCGTAACACGATATTGGAGACATAAATGGGAAAAACCTTAACTTACTTTCGTACAATCGATCTGAAATCACGTCTACGTGTACAACGCTTCACGGGGAATTCAATGGTGCAAACTAGACGTCAATCCGACACTTAGTTTCGGAGCTAAACGCTTGAAAAGAAATGTCCTAAACCCGCTATTGGAGACAAAAATGGAAAAAAGCTTAACTTTCTTTCGTACAATCGATCTGAAATCACGTCTACGGGTACAACACTTCACGAGGAATTCAATGGTGAAAACTAGACGTCAATCCGACCCTTAGTTTCGGAGCTACACGCTTGAAAAGAAATGTCGTAACACGATATTGGAGACAAAAATGGGAAAAACCTTAACTTACTTTCGTACAATCGATCTGAAATCACGTCTACGGGTACACCTCTTCACGGGGAATTCAATGGTGCAAACTAGACGTCAATCCGACTCTGAGTTTCGGAGATAAACGCTTGAAAAGAAATGTCCTAAACCCGCTATTGGAGACAAAAATGGGAAAAAGCTTAACTTACTTTCGTACAATCGATCTGAAATCACGTCTACGGGTACAACTTTTCACGAGGTATTCAATGGTGCAAACTAAACGTCAATCCGACTCTGAGTTTTGGAGCTAAACGCTTGAAAAAAATGTCGTAACCCGATATTGGAGAAAAAAATGGGAAAAACTTAACTCACATTCGTACAATCGATCTGAAATCACGTATACGGCTACAACTCTTCACGGTCAATTCAATGGTGCAAACTAGACGTCAATCCGACTCTTAGTTTCGGAGCTAAACGCTTGAAAAGAAATGTCCTAAACCCGATTTTGGAGACAAAAATGGGAAAAAACTTAACTTACATTCGTACAATCGATCTGAAATCACGTCTACGGGTACAACACTTCACGAGGAATTCAATGGTGAAAACTAGACGTCAATCCGACTCTTAGTTTCGGAGCTAAACGCTTGAAAAGAAATGTCCTAAACCCGATATTGGAGACAAAAATGGGAAAAAACTTAACTTACATTCGTACAATCGATCTGAAATCACGTATACTGCTACAACTCTTCACGGGCAATTCAATGGTGCAAACTAGACGTCAATCCGACTCTTAGTTTCGGAGCTAAACGCTTGAAAAGAAATGTCCTAAACCCGCTATTGGAGACAAAAATAGGAAAAAGCTTAACTTACTTTCGTACAATCGATCTGAAATCACGTCTACGGGTACAACTCTTCACGAGGAATTCTATGGTGCAAACTAGACGTCAATCCGACTCTTAGTTACGGAGCTATACGCTTGAAAAAAAATTTCCTAAACCCGCTATAGGAGACAAAAATGGGAAAAAACTTAACTTACTTTTGTACAATCGATGTGAAATCACGTAAACGGGTACAACTCTTCACGAGGAATTCAGTGGTGCAAACTAGACGTCAGTCCGACTCTTAGTTTCGGAGATAAACGCTTGAAAAGAAATGTCCTAAACCCGCTATTGGAGACAAAAATGGGAAAAAGCTTAACTTACTTTCGTACAATCGATCTGAAATCACGTCTACGGGTACAACTTTTCACGAGGTATTCAATGGTGCAAACTAAACGTCAATCCGACTCTGAGTTTTGGAGCTAAACGCTTGAAAAAAATGTCGTAACCCGATATTGGAGAAAAAAATGGGAAAAACTTAACTCACATTCGTACAATCGATCTGAAATCACGTATACGGCTACAACTCTTCACGGTCAATTCAATGGTGCAAACTAGACGTCAATCCGACTCTTAGTTTCGGAGCTAAACGCTTGAAAAGAAATGTCCTAAACCCGATTTTGGAGACAAAAATGGGAAAAAACTTAACTTACATTCGTACAATCGATCTGATATCACGTATACTGCTACAACTCTTCACGGGCAATTCAATGGTGCAAACTAGACGTCAATCCGACTCTTAGTTTCGGAGCTAAACGCTTGAAAAGAAATGTCCTAAACCCGCTATTGGAGACAAAAATAGGAAAAAGCTTAACTTACTTTCGTACAATCGATCTGAAATCACGTCTACGGGTACAACTCTTCACGAGGAATTCTATGGTGCAAACTAGACGTCAATCCGACTCTTAGTTACGGAGCTAAACGCTTGAAAAAAAATTTCCTTAACCCGCTATAGGAGACAAAAATGGGAAAAAACTTAACTTACTTTTGTACAATCGATGTGAAATCACGTAAACGGGTACAACTCTTCACGAGGAATTCAATGGTGCAAACTAGACGTCAATCCGACTCTTAGTTTCGGAGCTAAACGCTTGAAAAGAAATGTCCTAAACCCGCTATTGGAGACAAAAATGGGAAAAAACTTAACTTACTTTTGTACAATCGATCTGAGATCACGTCTACCGGTACAACTCTTCACGGGGAATTCAATGATGTAAACTAGATCTAAATCCGACTCTTAGTTTCGGAGCTAAACGCTTGAAAATTAATGTCCTAAACCCGATATTGGAGACAAAAATTCGTAGAACCTTAACTTACTTTCGTACAATCGATCTGAAATCACGTCTACGGGTACAACTCTTCACGAGAAATTCAATGGTGCAAACTAGACGTCAATCCGACTCTTAGTTTCGGAGCTAAAACGCTTGAAAAGAAATGTCCTAAACCCGATATTGGAGACAAAAATGGGAAAAAACTTAACTTACATTCGTGCAATCGATCTGAAATCACGTCTGCTGGTACTACTCTTCACGGCGAATACAATGGTGCAAACTAGACGTCAATCCGACTCTTAGTTTCGGAGCTAAACGCTCGAAATATAATGTCCTAAACCCGATATTGGAGACAAAAATGAGAAGAACCATAACTTACTTTCTTACAATCGATCTGAAATCACGTATACGGCTACAACTCTTCACGGGCAATTGAATGGTGCAAACTAGACGTCAATCCGACTCTTAGTTTCGGAGCTAAACGCTTGAAAAGAAATGTCCTAAACCCGCTATTGGAGACAAAACTGGGAAAAAACTTAACTTACTTTCTTACAATCGATCTGAAATCACGTATACGGCTACAACTCTTCACGGGCAATTTAATGCTGCAAAATAGACGTCAGTCCGACTCTTAGTTTCGGAGATAAACGCTTGAAAAGAAATGTCCTAAACCCGCTATTGGAGACAAAAATGGGAAAAAGCTTAACTTACTTTCGTACAATCGATCTGAAATCACGTCTACGGGTACAACTTTTCACGAGGTATTCAATGGTGCAAACTAAACGTCAATCCGACTCTGAGTTTTGGAGCTAAACGCTTGAAAAAAATGTCGTAACCCGATATTGGAGAAAAAAATGGGAAAAACTTAACTCACATTCGTACAATCGATCTGAAATCACGTATACGGCTACAACTCTTCACGGTCAATTCAATGGTGCAAACTAGACGTCAATCCGACTCTTAGTTTCGGAGCTAAACGCTTGAAAAGAAATGTCCTAAACCCGATTTTGGACACAAAAATGGGAAAAAACTTAACTTACATTCGTACAATCGATCTGAAATCACGTCTACGGGTACAACACTTTACGAGGAATTCAATGGTGAAAACTAGACGTCAATCCGACTCTTAGTTTCGGAGCTAAACGCTTGAAAAGAAATGTCCTAAACCCGATATTGGAGACAAAAATGGGAAAAAACTTAACTTACATTCGTACAATCGATCTGAAATCACGTATACTGCTACAACTCTTCACGGGCATTTCAATGGTGCTAACTAGACGTCAATCCGACTCTTAGTTTCGGAGCTAAACGCTTGAAAAGAAATGTCCTAAACCCGCTATTGGAGACAAAAATAGGAAAAAGCTTAACTTACTTTCGTACAATCGATCTGAAATCACGTCTACGGGTACAACTCTTCACGAGGAATTCTATGGTGCAAACTAGACGTCAATCCGACTCTTAGTTACGGAGCTATACGCTTGAAAAAAAATTTCCTAAACCCGCTATAGGAGACAAAAATGGGAAAAAACTTAACTTACTTTTGTACAATCGATGTGAATTCACGTAAACGGGTACAACTCTTCACGAGGAATTCAGTGGTGCAAACTAGACGTCAATCCGACTCTTAGTTTCGGAGCTAAACGCTTGAAAAGAAATGTCCTAAACCCGCTATTGGAGACAAAAATGGGAAAAAGCTTAACTTACTTTCGTACAATCGATCTGAAATCACGTCTACGGGTACAACTTTTCACGAGGAATTCAATGGCGCAAACTAAACGTCAATCCGACTCTGAGTTTTGGAGCTAAACGCTTGAAAAGAAATGTCGTAACCCGATATTGGAGAAAAAAATGGGAAAAACTTAACTCACATTCGTACAATCGATCTGAAATCACGTATACTAGGACAACTCTTTACGGGCAATTCAATGGTGGAAACAAGACGTCAATCCGACTCTTAGTTTCGGAGCTAAACGCTTGAAAAGAAATGTCCTAAACCCGCTATTGGAGACAAAAATGGAAAAAAGCTTAACTTTCTTTCGTACAATCGATCTGAAATCACGTCTACGGGTACAACACTTCACGAGGAATTCAATGGTGAAAACTGGACGTCAATCCGACCCTTAGTTTCGGAGCTAAACGCTTGAAAAGAAATGTCGTAACACGATATTGGAGACAAAAATGGGAAAAACCTTAACTTACTTTCGTACAATCGATCTGAAATCACGTCTACGGGTACACCTCTTCACGGGGAATTCAATGGTGCAAACTAGACGTCAATCCGACTCTTAGTTTCGGAGCTAAACGCTTGAAAAGAAATGTCGTAACCCGATATTGGAGACAAAAATGGGAAAAAACTTAACTTACATTCCTACAATCGATCTGAAATCACGTATACGGCTACAACTCTTCACGGGCAATTCAATGGTGCAAACTAGACGTCAATCCGACTCTTAGGTTCGGAGCTAAACGCTTGAAAAGAAATGTCCTAAACCCGCTATTGGAGACAAAAATAGGAAAAAGCTTAACTTACTTTCGTACAATCGATCTGAAATCACGTCTACGGGTACAACTCTTCACGAGGAATTCTATGGTGCAAACTAGACGTCAATCCGACTCTTAGTTACGGAGCTAAACGCTTGAAAAAAAATTTCCTTAACCCGCTATAGGAGACAAAAATGGGAAAAAACTTAACTTACTTTTGTACAATCGATGTGAAATCACGTAAACGGGTACAACTCTTCACGAGGAATTCAATGGTGCAAACTAGACGTCAATCCGACTCTTAGTTTCGGAGCTAAACGCTTGAAAAGAAATGTCCTAAACCCGCTATTGGAGACAAAAATGGGAAAAAACTTAACTTACTTTTGTACAATCGATCTGAAATCACGTCTACCGGTACAACTCTTCACGGGGAATTCAATGGTGTAAACTAGATCTAAATCCGACTCTTAGTTTCGGAGCTAAACGCTTGAAAAGAAATGTCCTAAACCCGCTATTGGAGACAAAAATGGGAAAAAGCTTAACTTACTTTCGTACAATCGATCTGAAATCACGTCTACGGGTACAACTTTTCACGAGGAATTCAATGGCGCAAACTAAACGTCAATCCGACTCTGAGTTTTGGAGCTAAACGCTTGAAAAGAAATGTCGTAACCCGATATTGGAGAAAAAAATGGAAAAAACTTAACTCACATTCGTACAATCGATCTGAAATCACGTATACTAGGACAACTCTTTACGGGCAATTCAATGGTGGAAACAAGACGTCAATCCGACTCTTAGTTTCGGAGCTAAATGCTTGAAAAGAAATGTCCTAAACCCGCTATTGGAGACAAAAATGAAAATAAGCTTAACTTTCTTTCGTACAATCGATCTGAAATCACGTCTACGGGTACAACACTTCACGAGGAATTCAATGGTGAAAACTAGACGTCAATCCGACCCTTAGTTTCGGAGCTAAACGCTTGAAAAGAAATGTCGTAACACGATATTGGAGACAAAAATGGCAAAAACCTTAACTTACTTTCGTACAATCGATCTGAAATCACGTCTACGGGTACACCTCTTCACGAGGAATTCAATGGTGCAAACTAGACGTCAATCCGACTCTTAGTTTCGGAGCTAAACGCTTGAAAAGAAATGTCCTAAACCCACTATTGGAGACAAAAATAGGAAAAAGCTTAACTTACTTTCGTACAATCGATCTGAAATCACGTCTACGGGTACAACTCTTCACGAGGAATTCTATGGTGCAAACTAGACGTCAATCCGACTCTTAGTTACGGAGCTAAACGCTTGAAAAAAATTTCCTAAACCCGCTATAGGAGACAAAAATGGGAAGAAACTTAACTTACTTTTGTACAATCGATGTGAAATCACGTAAACGGGTACAACTCTTCACGAGGAATTCAATGGTGCAAACTACGCGTCAATATGACTCTTAGTTTCGGAGCTAAACGCTTGAAAAGAAATGTCCTAAACCCGCCTTTGGAGACAAAAATGGGAAAAAACTTAACTTACTTTTGTACAATCGATCTGAAATCACGTCTACCGGTACAACTCTTCACGGGAAATTCAATGGTGTAAACTAGATCTAAATCCGACTCTTAGTTTCGGAGCTAAACGCTTGAAAATTAATGTCCTAAACCCGATATTGGAGACAAAAATTGGTAGAACCTTAACTTACTTTCGTACAATCGATCTGAAATCACGTCTACGGGTACAACTCTTCACGAGAAATTCAACGGTGCAAACAAGACGTCAATCTGTCTCTTAGTTTCGGAGCTAAACGCTTGAAAGGAAATGTCCTAAACCCGATATTGGAGACAAAAATGGGAAAAAACTTAACTTACATTCGTGCAATCGATCTGAAATCACGTCTGCTGGTACTACTCTTCACGGCGAATACAATGGTGCAAACTAGACGTCAATCCGACTCTTAATTTCGGAGCTAAACGCTCGAAATATAATGTCCTAAACCCGATATTGGAGACAAAAATGAGAAGAACCATAACTTACTTTCTTACAATCGATCTGAAATCACGTATACGGCTACAACTCTTCACGGGCAATTTAATGGTGCAAAGTAGACGTCAGTCCGACTCTTAGTTTCGGAGCTAAACGCTTGAAAAGAAATGTCCTAAACCCGCTATTGGAGACAAAAATGGGAAAAAGCTTAACTTACTTTCGTACAATCGATCTGAAATCACGTCTACGGGTACAACTTTTCACGAGGAATTCAATGGTGCAAACTAAACGTCAATTCGACTCTGAGTTTTGGAGCTAAACGCTTGAAAAGAAATGTCATAACCCGATATTGGAGAAAAAAATGGGAAAAACTTAACTCACATTCGTACAATCGATCTGAAATCACGTATACGGCTACAACTCTTCACGGTCAATTCAATGGTGCAAACTAGACGTCAATCCGACTCTTAGTTTCGGAGCTAAACGCTTGAAAAGAAATGTCCTAAACCCGATATTGGAGACAAAAATGGGAAAAAACTTAACTTACATTCGTACAATCGATCTGAAATCACGTCTACGGGTACAACACTTCACGAGGAATTCAATGGTGAAAACTAGACGTCAATCCGACTCTTAGTTTCGGAGCTAAACGCTTGAAAAGAAATGTCCTAAACCCGATATTGGAGACAAAAATGGGAAAAAACTTAACTTACATTCGTACAATCGATCTGAAATCACGTATACTGCTACAACTCTTCACGGGCAATTCAATGGTGCAAACTAGACGTCAATCCGACTCTTAGTTTCGGAGCTAAACGCTTGAAAAGAAATGTCCTAAACCCGCTATTGGAGACAAAAATAGGAAAAAGCTTAACTTACTTTCGTACAATCGATCTGAAATCACGTCTACGGGTACAACTCTTCACGAGGAATTCTATGGTGCAAACTAGACGTCAATCCGACTCCTAGTTACGGAGCTAAACGCTTGAAAAAAAATTTCCTAAACCCGCTATAGGAGACAAAAATGGGGAAAAACTTAACTTACTTTTGTACAATCGATGTGAAATCACGTAAACGGGTACAACTCTTCACGAGGAATTCAACGGTGCAAACTAGACGTCAATCCGACTCTTAGTTTGGGAGCTAAACGCTTGAAAAGAAATGTCCTAAACCCGCTATTGGAGACAAAAATGGGAAAAAACTTAACTTACTTTTGTACAATCGATCTGAAATCACGTCTACCGGTACAACTCTTCACGGGGAATTCAATGGTGTAAACTAGATCTAAATCCGACTCTTAGTTTCGGAGCTAAACGCTTGAAAATTAATGTCCTAAACCCGATATTGGAGACAAAAATTGGTAGAACCTTAACTTACTTTCGTACAATCGATCTGAAATCACGTCTACGGGTACAACTCTTCACGAGAAATTCAATGGTGCAAACTAGACGTCAATCCGACTCTTAGTTTCGGAGCTAAACGCTTGAAAAGAAATGTCCTAAACCCGATATTGGAGACAAAAATGGGAAAAAACTTAACTTACGTTCGTGCAATCGATCTGAAATCACGTCTGCTGGTACTACTCTTCACGGCGAATACAGTGGTGCAAACTAGACGTCAATCCGACTCTAAGTTTCGGAGCTAAACGCTCGAAATATAATGTCCTAAACCCGATATTGGAGACAAAATTGAGAAGAACCTTAACTTACTTTCTTACAATCGATCTGAAATCACGTATACGGCTAAAACTCTTCACGGGCAATTGAATGGTGCAAACTAGACGTCAATCCGACTCTTAGTTTCGGATCTAAACGCTTGAAAAGAAATGTCCTAAACCCGCTATTGGAGACAAAAATGGGAAAAAACTTAACTTACTTTCTTACAATCGATCTGAAATCACGTATACGGCCACAACTCTTCACCGGCAATTTAATGGTGCAAAGTAGACGTCAGTCCGACTCCTAGTTTCGGAGCTAAACGCTTGAAAAAAATGTCCTAAACCCGCTATTGGAGATAAAAATGGGAAAAAGCTTAACTTACTTTCGTACAATCGATCTGAAATCACGTCTAGGGGTACAACTTTTCACGAGGAATTCAATGGTGCAAACTAAACGTCAATCCGACTCTGAGTTTTGGAGCTAAATGCTTGAAAAGAAATGTCGTTACCCGATATTGGAGAAAAAAATGGGAAAAACTTAACTCACATTCGTACAATCGATTTGAAATCACGTATACTGGTACAACTCTTTACGGGCAATTCAATGGTGCAAACAAGACGTCAATCCGACTCTTAGTTTCGGAACTAAACGGTTGAAAAGAAATGTCCTAAACCCGCTATTGGAGACAAATATAGAAAAAAGCTTAACTTACTTTCGTACAATCGATCTGAAATCACGTCTACGGGTACACCTCTTCACGGGGAATTCAATGGTGCAAACTAAACGTCAATTCGACTCTGAGTTTTGGAGCTAAACGCTTGAAAAGAAATGTCATAACCCGATATTGGAGAAAAAATGGGAAAAACTTAACTCACATTCGTACAATCGATCTGAAATCACGTATACGGCTACAACTCTTCACGGTCAATTCAATGGTGAAAACTAGACGTCAATCCGACTCTTAGTTTCGGAGCTAAACGCTTGAAAAGAAATGTCCTAAACCCGATATTGGAGACAAAAATGGGAAAAAACTTAACTTACATTCGTACAATCGATCTGGAATCACGTATACTGCTACAACTCTTCACGGGCAATTCAATGGTGCAAACTAGACGTCAATCCGACTCTTAGTTTCGGAGCTAAACGCTAGAAAAGAAATGTCCTAAACCCGCTATTGGAGACAAAAATAGGAAAAAGCTTAACTTACTTTCGTACAATCGATCTGAAATCACGTCTACGGGTACAACTCTTCACGAGGAATTCTATGGTGCAAACTAGACGTCAATCCGACTCTTAGTTATGGAGCTAAACGCTTAAAAAAAAAATTCCTAAACCCGCTATAGGAGACAAAAATGGGAAAAAACTTAACTTACTGTTGTACAATCGATGTGAAATCACGTAAACGGGTACAACTCTTCACGAGGAATTCAATGGTGAAACTAGACGTCAATCCGACTCTTAGTTTCGGAGCTAAACGCTTGAAAAGAAATGTCCTAAACCCGCTATTGGAGACAAAAATGGGAAAAAACTTAACTTACTTTTGTACAATCGATCTGAAATCACGTCTACCGGTACAACTCTTCACGGGGAATTCAATGGTGTAAACTAGATCTAAATCCGACTCTTAGTTTCGGAGCTAAACGCTTGAAAATTAATGTCCTAAACCCGATATTGGAGACAAAAATTGGTAGAACCTTAACTTACTTTCGTACAATCGATCTGAAATCACGTCTACGGGTACAACTCTTCACGAGAAATTCAATGGTGCAAACTAGACGTCAATCCCACTCTTAGTTTCGGAGCTAAACGCTTGAAAAGAAATGTCCTAAACCCGATATTGGAGACAAAAATGGGAAAAAACTTAACTTACATTCGTGCAATCGATCTGAAATCACGTCTGCTGGTACTACTCTTCACGGCGAATACAGTGGTGCAAACTAGACGTCAATCCGACTCTTAGTTTCGGAGCTAAACGCTCGAAATATAATGTCCTAAACCCGATATTGGAGACAAAATTGTGAAGAACCATAACTTACTTTCTTACAATCGATCTGAAATCACGTATACGGCTAAAACTCTTCACGGGCAATTGAATGGTGCAAACTAGACGTCAATCCGACTCTTAGTTTCGGAGCTAAACGCTTGAAAAGAAATGTCCTAAACCCGCTATTGGAGACAAAAATGGGAAAAAACTTAACTTACTTTCTTACAATCGATCTGAAATCACGTATACGGCCACAACTCTTCACCGGCAATTTAATGGTGCAAAGTAGACGTCAGTCCGACTCCTAGTTTCGGAGCTAAACGCTTGAAAAGAAATGTCCTAAACCCGCTATTGGAGATAAATATGGGAAAAAGCTTAACTTACTTTCGTACAATCGATCTGAAATCACGTCTAGGGGTACATTTTTTCACGAGGAATTCAATGGTGCAAACTAAACGTCAATCCGACTCTGAGTTTTGGAGCTAAATGCTTGAAAAGAAATGTCGTTACCCGATATTGGAGAAAAAAATGGGAAAAACTTAACTCACATTCGTACAATCGATCTGAAATCACGTATACTGGTACAACTCTTTACGGGCAATTCAATGGTGCAAACAAGACGTCAATCCGACTCTTAGTTTCGGAGCTAAACGCTTGAAAAGAAATGTCCTAAACCCGCTATTGGAGACAAATATAGAAAAAAGCTTAACTTACTTTCGTACAATCGATCTGAAATCACGTCTACGGGTACACCTCTTCACGGGGAATTCAATGGTGCAAACTAGACGTCAATCCGACTCTTAGTTTCGGAGCTAAACGCTTGAAAAGAAATGTCGTAACCCGATATTGGAGACAAAAATGGGTAGAACCTTAACTTACTTTCGTACAATCGATCTGAAATCACGTCTACGGGTACAACACTTCACGAGGAATTCAATGGTGAAAACTAGACGTCAATCCGACTCTTAGTTTCGGAGCTAAACGCTTGAAAAGATATCCTAAACCCGATATTGGAGACAAAAATGGGAAAAACTTAACTTACATTCGTACAATCGATCTGAAATCACGTATACTGCTACAACTCTTCACGGGCAATTCAATGGTGCAAACTAGACGTCAATCCGACTCTTAGTTTCGGAGCTAAACGCTTGAAAAGAAATGTCCTAAACCCGCTATTGGAGACAAAAATAGGAAAAAGCTTAACTTACTTTCGTACAATCGATCGGAAATCACGTCTACGGGTACAACTCTTCACGAGGAATTCTATGGTGCAAACTAGACGTCAATCCGACTCTTAGTTACGGAGCTAAACGCTTGAAAAAAAATTTCCTAAACCCGCTATAGGAGACAAAAATGGGAAAAAACTTAACTTACTTTTGTACAATCGATGTGAAATCACGTAAACGGGTACAACTCTTCACGAGGAATTTAATGGTGCAAACTAGACGTCAATCCGACTCTTAGTTTCGGAGCTAAACGCTTGAAAAGAAATGTCCTAAACCCGCTATTGGAGACAAAAATGGGAAAAAACTTAACTTACTTTTGTACAATCGATCTGAAATCACGTCTACCGGTACAACTCTTCACGGGGAATTCAATGGTGTAAACTAGATCTAAATCCGACTCTTAGTTTCGGAGCTAAACGCTTGAAAATTAATGTCCTAAACCCGATATTGGAGACAAAAATTGGTAGAACCTTAACTTACTTTCGTACAATCGATCTGAAATCACGTCTACGGGTACAACTCTTCACGAAAAATTCAATGGTGCAAACTAGACGTCAATCCGACTCTTAGTTTCGGAGCTAAACGCTTGAAAAGAAATGTCCTAAACCCGATATTGGAGACAAAAATGGGAAAAAACTTAACTTACATTCGTGCAATCGATCTGAAATCACGTCTGCTGGTACTACTCTTCACGGCGAATACAATGGTGCAAACTAGACGTCAATCCGACTCTTAGTTTCGGAGCTAAACTCTCGAAATATAATGTCCTAAACCCGATATTGGAGACAAAAATGAGAAGAACCATAACTTACTTTCTTACAATCGATCTGAAATCACGTATACGGCTACAACTCTTCACGGGCAATTGAATGGTGCAAACTAGACGTCAATCCGACTCTTAGTTTCGGAGCTAAACGCTTGAAAAGAAATGTCCTAAACCCGCTATTGGAGACAAAAATGGGAAAAAACTTAACTTACTTTCTTACAATTGATCTGAAATCACGTATACGGCTACAACTCTTCACGGGCAATTTAATGGTGCAAAGTAGACGTCAGTCCGACTCTTAGTTTCGGAGCTAAACGCTTGAAAAGAAATGTCCTAAACCCGCTATTGGAGACAAAAATGGGAAAAAGCTTAACTTACTTTCGTACAATCGATCTGAAATCACGTCTACGGGTACAACTTTTCACGAGGAATTCAATGGTGCAAACTAAACGTCAATCCGACTCTGAGTTTTGGAGCTAAACGCTTGAAAAGAAATGTCGTAACCCGATATTGGAGAAAAAAATGGGAAAAACTTAACTCACATTCGTACAATCGATCTGAAATCACGTATACGGCTACAACTCTTCACGGTCAATTCAATGGTGCAAACTAGACGTCAATCCGACTCTTAGTTTCGGAGCTAAACGCTTGAAAAGAAATGTCCTAAACCCGATATTGGAGACAAAAATGGGAAAAAACTTAACTTACATTCGTACAATCGATCTGAAATCACGTCTACGGGTACACCTCTTCACGGGGAATTCGATGGTGCAAACTAGACGTCAATCCGACTCTTAGTTTCGGAGCTAAACGCTTGAAAAGAAATGTCGTAACCCGATATTGGAGTCAAAAATGGGTAGAACCTTAACTTACTTTCGTACAATCGATCTGAAATCACGTCTACGGGTACAACACTTCACGAGGAATTCAATGGTGAAAACTAGACGTCAATCCGACTCTTAGTTTCGGAGCTAAACGCTTGAAAAGAAATGTCCTAAACCCGCTATTGGAGACAAAAATAGGAAAAAGCTTAACTTACTTTCGTACAATCGATCTGAAATCACGTCTACGGGTACAACTCTTCACGAGGAATTCTATGGTGCAAACTAGACGTCAATCCGACTCTTAGTTACGGAGCTAAACTACGGAGTTACCTCTAGACACGCTCACTCCCCCTAGACACGCTCGGCTCGCTCGACACGCCTCCATCTTTGAAGCATATTGAAGCCATGGTTATTACAGTCACAGCAGCACCATCTGGGAAACAATGTATTCTAGCATTACGTTTGACGGTGGTCACGGGCTGTTACACCCTAGTTACACCGCCTCCTGTATGTTTTGACTTCAAAAAAACACGGCGGCCACTAGTTCAGCGAGCCTCCACCAAGAGCGCTGAAACTACAGGGACAGCCACTCTACGTAGTATATTCTAGCTCTTTGATTTGTACATAAAGGAAACGGACGGAAACGCTTGAAGACCACTGCTGTTGACAGCCACTGGGGAACACTTTTATCCAAATATTACAGTTTCTGCTTGATTATCAGTTTTGAATCAAAAGAGTTATTTCCGATGTAGATGGTGCCTTATCTTCACATGATACGAAGCCATTAACACACATACCAGCAGGTATTCCGGGTAAATAGAACTTCCGTTCCCAAAAGAGAGCACCCGATAACACATCCTGTGAGTAAAGTGTTACGCGTAGGGATGATAATACTTAAAAGAGTAAGCGAAGTTGTTTTTCTCACTTTAGATTGCTTTGCACTTACTGCACTTTATGAACTAAGCGTCTCTGTTCACTACCTACCCTGATATATAATTGATGATTGATATATAAAGAGATATTCTTGTAACGTTAGTTCAAAGCAAAATTTAATAAAAGTATCTAATCTATTTATCTAATTATGGACTTTCACTTCGCATAATATCACTGTTTATCTAATTATTTATCTAATTATATATCTACCTATCTATATACCTGCCTACCTATATACCTATTTTCCTGCCTACTCATCTACATGTATACCTGTCTACTTGTCATCCTGTCTATCCTCCCACCTATCTACCTACCTATTTAAAGGTATGCCTATCGATCTACATGTCTGTCTATACACCTATCTACCTGTACACTTACCTACCTACCTACCTGTATACTACTTACTTACATCATATCTACCTGTCTATCTACATGCCTATCTACATACCTACCTACCTACCTATTTACCTATCTACCTTACTATCTAAAGGTGTCTATCTGTCTACCTACCGATCTACCTGCCTGCCTGGCTGGCCTGCCTACCTACCTTCCTGCCTACCTACCTGCCTACCTACCTACCTACCTACCCACCTCTACCTGCCTACCTACCTAAGTACCTGCCTACCGAGCTATATGCCTACCTACCTACCTACCTATCTACCTGCCTACCTACCTACCTATCTATGTGCCTACCAAGCTATCTACCTGCCTGCGTATCCCTGACGCGGTCGCCCTTGCCTTGGCTGCCGCCGGGCGCTCTACCCGCGCCACGGGGCCTGCTCCAGATGCGCCGCCCCACCGGGCTGCGTGAGCCGTGGCGGGGGGGGGGCGGGGCGGATCGAGGCAGCCCGCGAACCGTGATTTACCGCCCGCGCGGCAGCTCCGGTACACACGCTCGGAGGCCCCGCTGCTGCGCCACAGTCGGAGGAGAGGCGGTGGGGTCGCCGATGCCATTAAAATAAACTCCCGCTCACAATCGAAAATCTTTGTTTCCCTCTTCTTTTTTCTTGTTTTCGGATATTTTCTCGCTCCGAATATAAGGTTCGATTTCAAAACTAGTGGATCGAAGTTAAGTACTTCTAGTATTATTTGTAACGGTTACGTAATATTGTATCACTAGTTTAACTCTTTCCAAAAAGTTCATATTTGAACTCGTATGGAGATGTTATCTTGACGTGCGACAGGTTCTTTAACCACATATGATGGCTCAGTACGAGTAATGTAACTGACACTTCAGAATCGCTGGCTCACAGGCTCTAGAGTTAAAGTCCCGTCGTTGACGACGTTAAGCTACAAATCTTCATACTACATTCTAATATTTTCTTTTACGAAGAAAGATAAATATATAACAAAGACGGTGGAGATCTCAGAAAATAAAATTAGCCGAGGGGTCCCTGGGCATCATCTAACGTCACTGCAGCGCCTCTCACCCGGACGTAATGGAGTTCGAGTCTAGAGGGTGGCAGGATTTTCGACATTGGCCAGATAGCCGGGCCGAGTTCTGTCGCTGTCTGGTGGTGAATTCTTGCGGCCGGCTGCTCTGACCGATAGTTCCTCGTGATTTCTCAGATCAACACCCGGCGAATCCTGGAACAGTACCCTACCGAACAGGCCACAAACCGCGCGCGATCGTATCTTCCTCTTCCTTGCCCTATCCTCAGACCTTACTTATACACATTTAGATTAACATGAACCACACAACCACGCATGTTAGGAGACCGGTCGGGAGCTTAGAGCTTGTCCCGGCCGGGGCGGTGCCCCGCTGGTGGGAGACTCCTGCGTGGGCAAAACCCCGCAAGCCGATGGATAGGCGGGAAAGATCACCGCCCCGTCCCGAGCAAAAACATGCACTACACCTACGGGACTAATGCCCATAGCGCCCGCCATGTGTGTGCGCAGGGTGTTCTCGTCGCGGTGGGCGCTGGGCTGCATGGTGGTCGGCGTGTGGGTGCTGCCGCTGGCGCTGCTGGCGCCCACGTGGGCCGGGCGGTGGGGCCGCTTCGACCTCGACGCCGCCGTCGGCTCCTGCTCCATCATGAAGGACGACCAGGGACGCTCGCCCAAGGAGGTGAGTCTTGCTCCACCACCGGATGCCCTCCGCCCATCACCGACATCAACAGCGCGAGGCGGACGAGCGTTCTCAGCTTTGCTCCTCGCTTGGCGTATAAAAACTCATTTATTCCTTGACGTGAGACCCCACAGCGGGCTAGTGCAAATGCGAGTGCGAGTGCGCGTGCGCAGGTGCTGTTCGTGGTGGCGTTCCTGCTGCCGGCCGCCGCCATCGCGCTCTGCTACGCGCGCATCTTCTGCATCTCGCGCCGCGCCGCCGCGCGCGCCGCGCGCGCCGCGCGCCCCGCCGCCGCCAGCGCCCCTGGCGACGCCGCCAAGAAGAAGCAGCAGCAGCACGCCAACGGCCACGCCCCCGCAGCCAACGCCAACACCGCGCCCGGTGAGTAGGCACGCGGCGATTATTCGCGCGCCTGCTACCAAGGTCATTAGGCCCGTAGGTTTAACGCGGTGCTAGTAAGGGCATTAGTCCCCCATGTTTATCGCGGGAGGTGGCTGGATGGCGCTATACACACATCGGCCTGCAGGGTTGATCGATTGGGGTGTTCTGCCACGTCAACTGCTAAGGTCATTAGTCCCGTGGCGTAGTGCATGTTTATCGCATGAGGTGGTGGTGGTGGTGGTGGTGGTGGTGGCGACGGTGGTGGTGGTGATCTTCCCCCGCTGGATGGCAAGATCAAGTATGTGGGGTTTTCCCCAACCAGGTATCTGCCAGCATCTTGGCACCGCCCTACCCGGGACAAGCTATAAACTCCCGACACGCGTGGTCGTGCAGAGCATACAAGGGAAGAGGGTTGATTCCTGATAAATCTATGAGGTTTTAAAGTAGTTGGACAGTACAGCGTCTGTGTTAAGATTTGCCACTTGTCGTCGCCCCAATTGCATTTAAAACGAGCAGTCATTTTGACTGCTACCCTCTGTTGAAGGTAAAACCATAAAGATTTAGTTATGGCCTCGAAAATTAAGATTTCTAAAAGAAGTATACTTCGGGATTTTATAGAACATCCTCAAACATTAAAAGTCGCAAAATGTCATAAAAATAAATCAATAAATATAGGCACAAAAGAAAACTTCGAAACAGTTTAAATGACTGCTCCCGTCGTTCTGGTGTAACTCGTTCCTTGTTAAATATCATTGAATCACGGTGTAAAAAAATAGGAGTATAAGCTAAAAACAAAAACAAAAAACAACAACAATAAAACAACACTTCCTGAGGCTAGTTTTCACAGTTCTCGCTTACAAGCCCTGCAAATGACTTGGGTATTTCTTCGGGAAGTTGGCGGGTAAAATGAGCAACCGATTTTAAATAGTGATGATTATAGTAATAAGCTTCGTTTCTTTAAGACTTCTTCGTTTTTCGTCCTCGTTTACAAATATCACTGCTATTGAATTTACTTCAACGATGAGACAGAATATGAAATTTAGGAAAAATATAATAAATATTATATGAGTGAACAAATGAAGGTTAAAAAAGTTATTACTGTCTGTTTTGTGATACAAAATGCCTTTCAGCATGGGAACGCTGCATACCTTGTTTTGTTCACAAACGCATCAGCTAGAAGCACAAGGCATGCGATGCGATCTACAAAACAAATGGTTGACGCCCTCGCCATCCACACACGATAGAGCTGCTGTGCCATTGGCATTCCAGAAGCAAAACAAAGCGATGCGAGTCTAGGCCGCGATAAGAACTGCAGCTGACAGAACGACAGCGCCTCGCCTACAGAACGACAGCGTCAAAAAGCGACGCGTCGTGACACGCCCTTGTGCACATGGCATGCAACACCACGAACCTTCTCGCAACGGCTGCGGAACATTCAGGGCTAGAATTTTTTTGGAGTTTCCTTTTTTACATTCGATGAATTTGGCCACAGATTTTTTTGACTGACAGTAGGTAAAAAATCTATTTGAAATAAGCCAGAATCAAGAAATTTTAAACAAACAAGTTTCTATTCTTTGTTAGGTAGTCAAAGCTTGTTCTGCTCAGTTTTGAGAAGATGGAATTTCTCCCCTCTTCAGACTACCATTAATATACGAACATTAGAGGAAATTGGGGATTTTAAAGATTGGAAAAACAAGTCAATGACGTTAATACATAAACAATACAAATATAATGAAACACTAGCACTCAATATAAAAAACACATATAAAGACTCTCCCTTTAGAAAAACAAAAAAATAATTATACATTAAACTAATATACAACAGCCAGTGCAAAATCATGTCAAGCATGCCAGTCACATTATAGAATTCAAATGAACACAATGGAATTAACAAAACTTTTTGCCTGAAGTTATCTTCACTAGTTGCGATTAGGGAAGCCACCTCTCCGGGTTTGACCCGGAGTCTCCGGGTTCCGGGTTAATTTGGAAAATCACAGGGTAATACGAGCAATTAAGTTCCTTGTGAAAAATTATACGGAATATGATACGGATGTGATGCGCATGATAGCGGTATTTTTGTCTTTGGCTCATGTAGTAACTCCACACTATAGGGTTGAAAAAAAAACTCGTATTTCACATTAAAATTCTTTCTCCTCCTTGAATTATTATTACAATAAATAATAATTGCAAATACGAAATTTCAAATCCTAAAATAAATGGGGTGAAAAATCGACGAGTCTCGAAAGCCGCCATAATGCGATATAATGCGATTCGAGCACACGTATCTCACTCAGTAGGATTTCCTGGAAGGCCTGTAGGCTCACTATAAAATTTATCACTCGCCATTAAAGTATATAACCCATAAAAATTCATATTCGTATATTTAATCTTAGATTATACGGTATATAATCATATTCATTAGGTATAAAAATTGGAATAAAATTGAGTTTGTTTGACAAAACAATCATTAAATGTGTGATATAAGGTGTGTTTAGGTCGATTTTATGAATAGCATTTGAAAACTTGAAAAACGTAGACCAACTTAAGTTCGACCAAAAATGCTACTTTTGTGAGAAAACCTCATCGGAATCGTATTAGCCCCCAAGACGCAGGTAAAAATATTTGGTTTTTGATATCATCTAAAGAAACATATAGCTGGCCGCATTTTTACACGTCTCAAACATTGTAACTTTTTAGGGGAGAAAAAAATACATATCTTCCTTTACAAGCTAACAATTATCACCAAAGTCCATAATTTTAATATTTTTTCTGTTAATATCTGTGATACGTGTCTCAAAACAATAACATTTCAAGATATGTGTTATTAAAATTTTGGCATAGATAATGAAAAGCGAATTATTTTGTAACTACTATTATCTTGCAGCTTATCGTTTTTCAGGTCAAAGGACGTATATTAGAATTCTAAAGGGGACTCACGAAATCCATTTCCCCAATTCTATTAACCACGATTGAAATTTTCCAAAAATCCAGATATCCTAAATTCCAGCTCTCGAAGCTTGTGGCTAACTGATTATGCATATCAACAAGTCCAGCTCCAACAGCCTGACGCCTCGATTGCATTTCTGTTGACGGAAGGCGATGCCGCATGCAAGCGGACGAGTGGCCGGGACGGCGGGGCGTGGGTCGCCGGGGCAGTGGGCCGCGGGCGGTTATCAGCGCTGCGGTGGCCGCCGCCGGCCGCACCTCGGGAAGCGCCGCTCCCTCCCCCCACCGCAAGCTGCTCCTCGCTCTCGCAACATTCGCCCCCCCCCCCCTCCACGGCCCCCCACGGCCCCACACGGCCCCTCACGGCCCCTCACGGCCCCTCACGGCCCTCCACGGCCCTCCACGGCCCCTCACGGCCCTCAAGAACAAGTTATTGCAAGATTAAGAATTGACCATTCTTCCCTCAGCATATCTAATAAAAAAATCGACCCAGCCACCTACCTAAATTGTGGAGGAATGTTATCGTCTCGTATTATCTTTAAATGATTACGCCTGTAAAATCTAAGAAACTCTCTTCGTATCGAAAACAAAATTTATGAGATATTTAATTCAAGTGCAAGTCAACTTAAAATTATCTTAGAATTGCTCTATGATCTGAATTATTATAAAATGTATAGTATTTAATATATCTGGTCATTCTAATTTATAAAATGTATTATCTGGTGTAAATCAATAGCAGTCGCTAAAGCCCTTAGATGATTTTAAAGCAATCTAAAAAATAAATGAAAAACACTGATTATGTAATCACTATTTCTTATTCTCACTTTCTTTTTATTTTGCGTGTTGTCTCACCCTTCAACATTCGGTATCACTTCATCTAGAAGTGCAGCTCCCAACAGGAAACAGATGAAAGTCTTGCTGTCGGCTGATCTCATTTTCCTTGTCGTGGCGACCTTCGCATTTCCTGGCCCTCGCCATAACCAGCGTGTTCAATTCTTTTCCTCTTACTTCATCGTCATATTACATACATGGTATCGTCATGGAATGTAGAGTGTCAATTTTATTGTCATTCTTCTTTCCTTTAACTCATTGAATGCATATTTTGCTTTATTCTTAATACTGATTTATTATTACTCTTTAATTCCATAGTATGATTTTAATGTTCTCGCATTTACTTCTCTTTTATTCTTTCCATTTGTCTTTCGCCGTGTACCTTATTCGTGAATACATCTCATGTCCACGATGTTTTAAAAATGACTAGCCGCCCCTCAACGAAAACTCCCCACTTCGCAAATAATTGTTTTAAAAGTGAAAATAACTTCATGACTACTCCCTGAACTGTGTATTACAGCGTTCGAGTCATGGTATTGTGCGACAGAAACCAATGTGATATTTTTAAATGTTGAAATGAAATTGCACAGAAAATCAAACAAGCCCTGGAATCTTAGAGTAAAAAGATAATTTTTTTCCTTCCTTTAAATTTTACTTACATATCGGGTTACAGTACTTTTCTTAAAATATATGCTATGGAGTGGGAGTTCTCAAAGAGCTAAATGTACAAAAAGTCATAGAATGTTTAAAAAGACCTCATTTTGCAGAACACTGTTTAACATTCATAATTCGGACCCCCACTCACGACCCATCATTTGCCCACCTGCTCACCACTTGTTACCCACCAGTTTCCCATCTGTCTCCACCTGTCCCCACTTGTTCCCCAACACTGCAGTTTCCGCCCCGAACTCGCTTGCCTCCACAAAACTTGTGTCCAGCCAAAAAGAACTGGATTTTAAAGCCTAGGGTCGATCGTTTGCAAACCGTACTCGAGTATGTGTGTTTGCAGTAATTTGTTTTGTATGCGTCGATCGGCGAACTTAACATTTTTGGGGGATGGGGTCTTAAGATGTTGGGGTCTTAAGGTCTTGGATGCATGGCTGAAAGTAATGATGTGGCATCGATAACAAAATATCGATATTATCGAAGAACTATGTTCAAAATTAAAACATCGATGTTAAGGACAAAGCCTGAGCGCCCAGGGTCATCTCAATGGGTAAAATCTTCAGTTCGCCGAACAAAGGTACGGGAAGAAGGGGCAGGCCCACAGCTTACGCATTGGACGCCTCAACATACGCAAAAGACGAAGAAAGGAAACCCCAAGACACCGATGCGTCTTCTAGGGCGAGAGAAAGGAAGCAGGAAGAGCGTTCGTTTGAAGCGATCTCACAAACCGACGGTGTTATCAATTGGTATTGCCACAGTCCCGCGCCGCAATAACCTCACCGCGCCGCGCCACCCGGCAGCGAGATGTGCTGTGCTTTCCCAGACCACAAGTGACGCCCTCGGCCTCCCGGCTGCATAGGCGCCTCTGCTCCTGGAAATGCGCGCAACTTTCCTCTCACGACATACACTCTGCGACGAAATGGGAAAATTACAAAACGCACTTGCTAAAGAAATTGTATTATTACAGGGGAAAAAATAGTTTGGGGATATTGTGTCCTCGGGCATTCTAATCGTTTAGTGATTTCTTAGATACGACGTCCCAGGTAATATTTTATTCTTTCTTCTTCTTCTTCTTCTTCTTCTTCTTCTTCTTCTTCTTGTCCTTCTTCTTCTTCTTGTACTTCTTCTTCTTGTCCTTCTTCTTCTTGTCCTTCTTCTTATTCTTATTCTTATTCTTGTCCTTCTTCTTGACCTTCTTCTTCTTGTCCTTCTTCTTCTCCTTCTTCTTCTTGTCCTTCTTTTTCTTGTCCTTCTTCTTCTTCTTCTTCTTCTTGTCCTTCCTCTTCTTCTTCTTGTCCTTCTTCTTCTTCTTGTCCTTCTTCTTCTTCTTCTTCTTCTTCTTGTCCTTCTTCTTCTTCATGTCCTTCTTCTTCTTCTTGTCCTTCTTCGTCTTGTCCTTCTTCTTCTTCTTGTCCTTCTTCTTCTTCTTGTCCTTCTTCTTGCCCTTCTTCTTCTTCTTGTCCTTCTTCTTCTTCTTCTTCTTCTCCTCTTGTCCTTCTTCTTGTCCTTCTTCTTCTTCTCTTGTCCTTCTTCTCTTGTCCTTCTTCTTCTTCTTGTCCTTCTTCTTCTTCTTGTCCTTCTTCTTCTTCTTCTCCTCTTGTCCTTCTTCTTCTTGTCCTTCTTCTTCTTCTTGTCCTTCTTCTTCTTGTCCTTCTTCTTCTTCTTGTCCTTCTTCTTCTTCTTGTCCTTCTTCTTCTTCTTGTCCTTCTTCTTCTTCTTGTCCTTCTTCTTCTTCTTGTCCTTCTTCTTCTTCTTGTCCTTCTTCTTCTTCTTGTCCTTCTTCTTCTTGTCCTTCTTCTTCTTCTTCTTCGTCTTCTTCTTCTTCTTGTCCTTCTTCTTCTTCTCCTCTTGTCCTTCTTCTTCTTGTCCTTCTTCTTCTTCTTGTCCTTCTTCTTCTTCTTGTCCTTCTTCTTCTTCTTCTTCTTGTCCTTCTTCTTGTCCTTCTTCTTGTCCTTCTTCTTATTCTTATTCTTGTCCTTCTTCTTGTCCTTCTTCTTCTTGTCCTTCTTCTTGTCCTTCTTCTTCTTGTCCTTCTTCTTCTCCTTCTTCTTCTTGTCCTTCTTCTTCTTCTTGTCCTTCTTCTTGCCCTTCTTCTTCTTCTTCTCCTCTTGTCCTTCTTCTTGTCCTTCTTCTTCTTCTCTTGTCCTTCTTCTCTTGTCCTTCTTCTCTTGTCCTTCTTCTTCTCTTGTCCTTCTTCTTCTTCTCCTCTTGTCCTTCTTCTTCTTGTCCTTCTTCTTCTTCTTGTCCTTCTTCTTCTTCTTGTCCTTCTTCTTCTTCTTCTTCTTGTCCTTCTTCTTCTTCTTCTTGTCCTTCTTCTTCTTCTTGTCCTTCTTCTTCTTCTTGTCCTTCCTCTTCTTCTTCTTCTTCTTGTCCTTCTTCTTCTTCTTGTCCTTCTTCTTCTTCTTCTTGTCCTTCTTCTTCTTCTTGTCCTTCTTCTTCTTCTTGTCCTTCTTCTTCTTCTTGTCCTTCTTCTTCTTCTTGTCCTTCTTCTTCTTCTTGTCCTTCTTCTTCTTCTTGTCCTTCTTCTTCTTCTTCTTGTCCTTCTTCTTCTTCTTCTTGTCCTTCTTCTTCTTGTTCTTCTACTTGTCCTTCTTCTTGTCCTTCTACTTGTCCTTCTCCTCCTCCTCATTCTCCTTGTCCTCTCCTTCTATTTATTTTTGTACTAATAATTTGGTTTCCGTGAGTTGCTCAACTCTTCGCTCAAAACACCGCTAAACACATTACAAAAAATGAGTGACGCAACCGAATATTTCAACAGGATACTTCCACACTAATACTTCAGTCAGAGTATAGAGTAGTCATTCCCAAAAACAGTTACAGCTGGGTAAAAGTTGCTTATGTTTCATAGAAATAATTTCTCAGTGCCTACTTTAAATTTGAAAACGTTTTTATGTAAGTGAAATAATTTTGATGACGAGGAAACGAGTTGTGACAAACGAAGTTTTTGTCTGAATGAGGTTTCATAAAATGCTTTACGCTCTCCCCAAACCTTATAGGAAATTTTTACTGCACTGTTTCCATATTTTGCAAACATTTCGGAAATAATGAGAAAATTATCCAAACTAAAATCGAAGTTCCCGAAAGCCCATACAATTTCGTGCTAACTGAATTTTAATTCATTCCAAAAGCGCAATTTGGTTCAGAATATTTGAAGGTCAAAAAATTGGACGTCTGCCAGGAGTGTGCAGCAATGCATTTGTTTACATCTACCCGAGCCAACGGTGATCATAACGAAATTGACAAGTGGCAAGGGGGGGGGGGAGGTGAAGATTATGAATTTTTCCCGAGTTCTTGGGTGTCTAGCGAAATCACAGACGCCTCTGACATGGCCGGACACGGCAAAGGTTTCTTTCGGTTTCTGCGCGCGTTGAAATTTACTATTACAGTTGTTTCTGGACTTTTCCTGAGTTTCTGAGCAGGGCCAGGGCTTTCCTAAACCGCCATGTTCCAAATATTTTTATCCATCGCTCCTCTTAACGTAAAATAAACTGTGAAGTAGGAGTGGCGAGAGAGTTAAATTTTACCCTTTTCCGATCGTCAAGTCGATTTTCTACTATATGGATTAATCGGTATTACGATAAGAAATACGTCAGTTATTTGCAGGGAATGTGCACTTTGTGTTGCATTGAGTTTCACGTCCAACTACGTCCAAATAAGAAAATTATCTTTCATTTTAGATTACGGCGTGCGTCCTGTAGTCATCCACCGTCATCTGTTTCCCGTTGCGCGCAGACAAAGAGACGTCAAATCTGAGCTACTGTGTTTTGTGAAGGTCAAGCCAGTTTTACGAGAATGTGAAGAAAGAACGGAGAAACCACGAGGAGCCCAAGTTCATTAAAAGGTATTCTAGGTCGCCAGATGTTGCTGTTCAATTCCCGGAATTGACACACACAACAATAACTCCTAGTATAATGGGAACTACTCCATCTACCAGTTACGGCATCTCGGGAGAGCGCAAAAGCTTTAATGAATGCACTGAGACGGACAGGAGGAAGCGCATTCAAACATTACTTGCATCGCACTCGAAGGAAGAAATTGTGTTCGCAGGGAGACATCCTTTGCATAAGTCCAGCCAAAGAGATGACCACAACAACTCCTACCTGAGCTACACAATTTTTAAAAGCTCTTAAGAAACCAAGTCCTTCTCCAGTACCACTTACTGCCCAAGGAGCTTTGGCATTTATGGTAGAGAATAGCACCATGAAGAGGCAATATATTAATATTAGATGGGAACCAAAGATGTGAAAGTGTCATATATTATTGCATCTGTTATGGGCATCGACGAAGATATTATTCGCAATTTTACAACAATCCTGACCACAATATCTTCCGGTTTTACAATAAACTCGAATGCATTCGAAGATTACGCTTTAAGTACTGCAAGTCTATTTACATCACATTATCCATGCATTGTATTATATGCCTTCTTCCATTCACAACGTTTTGATTCACGGTGCCATATTGTCTATTGGACAATTATCTGAGGAAGCTCAAGAAACAAGACAAAGATGTGAGAAGATACAAATGAGGTCATGCTATAAAATGATCCCGAAGAGATAACTTATAAGATATTCTCCATATACTCTCCTGGTAACTTCAGACCCACTGCTTTCACAGACTTATCAAAGGTCACGAAAGAGATAACTACCATTTTTTGCGGCAGTGTTAAGTTTATTAAAGTGTGTATTATCTTTATACAAGCCTGAAAATGATTCCTCCGATTTCTCGGAATGTGAATCAGAGTATTCAGATTCTTAATTATTTTGAAAAAACTAAATGGACCAACCTCAAATTGTGATATTTTGGAATGTGATTTAGATATTCCTTTTATTTTTAATTTTACTAATGATTATCTAGTTACTATAATACAAGGAACATTACTTTTAAAGTGTTCTTTATATTTAAAAATTAACATATTCATTATTAACAATAAACATTAATCAGTAAAGTGAAGGATATTTAATATGAATCAGTTTCACAACCCTAACATCCCATTCCACATCCATACACCATTTAAATCAATAGATTTATGGCTAGTTCCGTCTAGATTCGCCATTTAGCCCTCTGTGCGCTGGTAGAATTTTCGGCACTAACTAGATAGCTGGGTCGAATTCAGTCGCTGACTGCAAGATAATTCTAGCGACCGGCTGCTCTGATAGGTAATTCTCCGATCAACATCAAGCGAGTGCCGGAGCAGTACCCTAACAAACGGGTCACACCAGGCGAATGCTGGAATGCTCAGAATACTGGTCATGGACCGCGCGCGATCATTCCTTCCTCATCCTTTTCCTTGACCGGTCGGGAGCTTAGAGCTTGTCTAGGCTGGGGCGGTGCTCCGCTGGTGGGAGATACCTGGATGGGAAAACCCTGCGAGTCGACTTGTGAGCGGGAACCGAATATTGCCATCCAGCGAGGCAAAATCACCGCGAGATTTCTCGATTAAAAATCATTTGCAAAGGAAAGAATTGGGCGATTGGGCCAAATAATGTTTTATATACATGTCTTATGAATTTTATGGGACAAGAGGAAAAGCTACACGTTTGTTTCTCCAATGAATTGTACTAGTCAACTGATTACATAGTGTGTTATTACATGAATATATTCAATGTTTAATCAAAATTTGTGCATTCTGAGATTCTGTAAGATACAAATCAAATGAAACAGCATTAATTCATAAGCTTATTTTATGGCTTAATCCATAAAATGGCTATAATCCATAAAAATCATTGCATATTATCAGTAAGTAATAAAATAAATAAAAATATTAAAATGAAATAATTAACAAAAGAATGTTTAAGGTATTACAAAACTCCAGAAGAAACATATTGTACATCACTGTAATTGTAAAAGAAGTAACTTTAAAGGGTAAACCTCTACATAAACACAAATTGCATTATAAATGACTAAAAACAGATCAGTGTTTCAACTGACAAATACCTATTTCTGTTTCATAAGAACACATTTAGCAGATCCATTCATTAGTATTTTGATGTACAAAGTTGCAAGGACTACACAGACTATTTTATGATTTGCAATACATTATAGATTGTTATTTGCCCCACAATTCAGTTATTCCTTCTCGTAAACTTCACTGATAAAAATAATGTCAATTACTCTGAACTCAAAGTTAATTTCTCCAATAAGTTACTGTTGGGAAATTATAAAATATTGTCATTATTGTAAAAATAATATTACATTATGTTAGTTATTTAATTTTGAAACTAAATTTGTGAATTGAGAGTTAATGTGGGAAATTGTAGAAGAAGAAAAGATACCTATAGAAATAATAAAAGTAATTCAAAGTATCTATGCAGACTCACAGAAGAAAATAAAATGAATATTGGCGATATCAAAATATTTCAAAATAATGGAATCAGAAAATGACCTATAAATTGCAGCAAATGAATTGCATAAAGTGACACTGAAACATAAAATTAAAATTTCCACAAGATAGACTAAATCAATCGCAAATCAAAAAAAGAAATGAGAAGGGTCAAAATTGTCATGGATGGGTAAATAATAGACAAGAATCCAAATTTAATTATTTAAACAATATCATTGGACTCAGGTCAAAGGACATAGAAAACAAAATCCAGAAATACAACAGAACAAATAGACTAATCCAAAGACATTCTGGAAGAGTTCTTGGCTGTCCGGGTGCCACCGCATCGTTGGCACCTGTGTTCTCTTGTAATTTACATACTTCTTTTATCTTTATGTTACTTTACCCCCCAGTTTGTTTCTTGAAGTGGTTGTGCCCTACCTGTAATCTCTATTGCTTTAAATTTTGACCCCAGTGTATCTGAGCTGTTCTTGTTGTGACAAATTACATCTTTTGAAATGAGGTAACAAGCTTGAATTTTCATGGCATGATAAAAAAATATTTCATCTTCTATCTTCTAACTTCAACTTCCACAATTAAATAAATGGAAATCAACAAAAATTCAAAATCACTTCTTCACCAGAAAGTAATATGAAACTGTAGAAGAAGTGTTTGTAGAAGACTTATCTTTTGAGAATCTTACAAAATATGTCTGAAGAGTTAAGTTATGTAAGTGAAAAAAATGATTGAAGATTTCTGAAGTAAATTGAAGTCTTCATGTTTTCAGAAAAATAACTGTCATTAAAACAGCAATCAATAACTTTGAACATATCATTAATAAAAGTTCAATAACTTTTTTATTTTTATCTGGAAAAGAGTAAAAGAATTTGACTTTTGAGATAACAGTAGTAGTTTCCTCTCAATTCTAATTACTATTGTAATTTGCTGTGTATCAAGCAAAATTAAATTAAAGAATTATGTTAAAAGTACAACAGCATTAAATCAGTATGACTTCACCCACTGAATAAAAGTTTAAAAAATTCATTTGAGAATTCTCAGTTTCAAATCCTGTCACTCATTTATTAAATATCGCACTATTCTTTTGATTAAAAAGTTTTCAATATGATTGTATTAAGTTAACTCATCTCTTGCCACATCAATTTTTGAACTTGAAAAAAAAAAAAAATAGAATATAGACATCTCAACTATCTCAACAGAAACACAGTTCAGCGGGCATGACTAAAACAACAAATGGCACTCTCTCTCACTCACGTAAAATTTTGATTCTAGCTGACAGCCATGGTAGGAACCTTTCCTCCATTGTGAGAGAGAAACTCCCGTCAAAGTTCTCAATTACAGGTATTTTTAAACCTAATGCCATGATGGCTCATGTAATTGAGAACTTAAACACATTTAGACTAGATCTTTTACACAACAGGACACAGTAATAATTATAGGTGGGCAGAATGACATTAATTCTGGCAGTCACTTTCACGCAATGGAACATTTAACAAAAATACAAGAGACTGCCAAACACACAAATGTAATCATGACCACTCTGCCCCCCTGGCACGACAACATTCCTATAAACAATGAAATTAAGATTGCAAACATCATATAAGACAGCACTTGAGAGGGACACCTATCACACTTGTTGATCTTGACAACCTCTCAAGAAAACATTTTACTCGGCATGGTCTCCACATGAACCAGATAGGAAAACAAAAACTAGGAGCCATGCTTATCTCGCACCTACTGGTAATCCCTGTCCCTGCTACCTCACATCCATCTCCCACCCATTCTTCTGCCTCTCCATCCACAACCCTCCTACACACTCCGCATCTTTCACCACCATCCAGTCCTCTCTTACCCCCACCAGTTCCTTCTCCTACTCCCACACCTCTCCTGCCCACTCCACATCCCTCACCTGCCCCCAGTCCTCTTTTACCCATGCCAGTTCCTACTCCTATACCGCTCCTGCCCACTCCACTTTTTCCAACTACCTCCTCACCTTTCTTCTCCTCTTCAGCCCCTTCACCTACTTCCACACTTCCTACTCCCTGTCCCATCCGTACATATAACTTCCGCTGCAACCGAAAACCCACTCCTGTGTATAACCTGTAGCATCAAACATCGGCAGGAAAGCAAACAATACACAAAAATAAAAACTATTTGCACATTCTTCACCAAAATGTACAGTCACTGAAAAATAAACTCACTGACATAGAAATATTACTCGAGGAGAAACTCAACCACATTTCAGTATTGTGCTTCACAGAACACTGGCTAACTAAAGAACAATTAGATAACACATATATACCAGGTTTCTCTCTAGCCAGTAGCTCATGTCAAAATATTAACAATGCACATCATGCATATGGTGGGACATGCATTTTTATTAAAAATACAATTAGTTTTGTACCCTACACAAATCACACTCATCTTGTAAAAGAGAAAGACTTTGAAATATCCATCACTGACTTAACAACAATAAAAACATGGGTATTATGCACATATCGCAGCCCTGCTGGAAATTTGAAAACCTTTTTAAAAAATCTGGAAGTTATTCTAACGAAACTTCAAAAACGCAGACAGTGTAAAACTATTCTTTGTGGTGACTTCAATGTAAATTGCCTCACACAATCCAGTAATGAAAATCTATTTAAAGACCTACTAAAATCATACAATTTACAAACAACCATAAATACACCAACACGAATATCCAAAAATAGTAGCACTGCTATAGATCAAATAATAATAGATGCAAATAACCATTGTTTTTCTGTTGCTACATTTAATACAGGTTTCAGTGACCACATTGCCCAGATCCTAACACTTCCAACAGAAACAAAAACCGTGGAACAGACAACTTACAAAGAAATCCGTAACTATTCCCAAGGAAACATAATAAAATTTCAAAACTTGCTCAGATTTGAAAACTGGAATGAAGTATATAAGGCAACCGATACAAATGATAAGTTTAACTCATTCATCAATATATTCTTAAGACATTTCAATGCCATTTTCCCTCAAAAACTGAAAAAGATCCAAAATAAGAAAACTAAATCATGGATTACCACAGGCATCAAAGTGTCATGTGAAAGAAAACGCAACATGTATAAAATACTAACAAATAACAAATGTAACTCAAACTTCATTTCATATTACAAAATATATAATTCGATCCTAAAAAAAGTAATCAAACAAGCAAAAATTATAACAAATGATAAGTACATTGCAAATGCACGTAATAAAACAAAAGCCATGTGGGACATTATTAAAAAGACTACAGCACCAACTAATAATAACAAAAAAAACATAGAGCTCCACTACAAAAACGAAACTGTACAAGACCCACAAGAAATAGCTGATATATTCAATGAACACTTTTCACAAATTAGTAATAAGTTAATCTCTCAACACTCTCTAAACAATAAAACACACCAAACAAACACTAATATTACACAAATTGTAAATTCCATATTTTTATATGAAACCACCCCCTCTGAAATTTTTAAAATCATTGGACAAATGGAGAATAAATTCTCAGCAGGCATGGACAACATTCCAGATTTTCTTATTAAACACAGTGCTCCATGTATAGTGCAACCACTCTCTCACATCTGCAATTACTCTCTAAAATCAGGCATATTTCCAGATATATTCAAAACAGCAAAAATTAAACCATTGTTTAAAAAGGGCAATAGTTATGACCCAATGAACTACAGGCCTATTTCCCTGTTATCAGGATTTTCAAAAATTCTGGAAAGACTTTTCAATGATAGACTCAAACAGTTTCTCAATGCAAATAATGTCCTTACAAATGCACAACATGGTTTCAGGAGTAATAGATCCACAGACACAGCCATCTTATCCTTTTTAAATGACATACTTGTTGCACTAAATCAGAAGAAAATTCCCATTGGCCTTTTCTTAGATTTGTCAAAAGCCTTTGACATCATTGACCATCATATACTTTTAAGAAAACTAGAAATGCTAGGGATTCAAGGCATTGCAGGCCAATGGATCAAATCATATTTATCAAACCATAGACAAATAGTTGCCCTCCAACACACTAAAGAAAACAAAATCTCCTCATACTTCTCCTGTCCTCAAACAATAAATTGTGGAGTCCCGCAAGGATCCATCCTTGGGCCAATACTATTCCTTATATACATAAATGACATGACTTTGGCTTTAAGGAACAACAAAATAATTTTGTTTGCAGATGACACAAACATCATCATCAAAGCAAAAACACAACAATCATTAGAAAAAGAAACTCACAAAACTTTGCAAGCACTCGTAAAATGGTTTCAAGACAACAAACTCATCATAAACACCAGCAAGACAGTCTCTCTAAATTTCATGAATCCTCGATCTAAAGAAAAACTCTCACAGCATTTGCTCATAAACAATAGCCCTGTAATGATATCTCATGAAACTACCTTCCTTGGACTAACAATTCAAGAAAACCTAAAATGGAACACTCACATCTCAAATCTTAACACGAATCTCAGCAAATCTTGCTATGCCCTATACACCCTCAGGTCAAGCTCCAACATTGAGACACTTCGAACAATGTATTTTGCAAATGTGCACTCACACCTAAAATATGGAATAATATTCTGGGGAAATGCCCCTGAAAGCACTCGCACATTTATTATCCAAAAAAGAATACTGCGAACAATGACCAGCACTCATAAGCTGGAGTCTTGCAAACCCTTGTTTAATAAACTAAGGATTCTTCCTCTACCATGCATGTACATATTTGAAATAGTGGTCTTCACAAAGAAAATTCTCATGGAAAACAAAGTCACTTTTACTTTAAATTCTGATGTACATAACTACAACACCCATCAAAAGGATAACCTACACGTTCCCCACTCTGAAACTACACTTTATCAAAAAAGTACCCTAATAGAGGGCATTACACTTTATAACAAACTAGGCAATGATATCAAAGACATAAACACAATTCATACATTTAAAAGTAAATTGAAAGCTTTCCTGCTTAACAACATGTTCTACAGTGTAAAGGAATTTTCAAATTACAACATTTCCCTTAAAAAATATAAATAAATAAGAATTTTTTATCCCATTAGACTTTCTGTTTCATGTGAACTGTTTCAAGCTGAAGCAAAGAAAAAAGAACTGCATATCGCATCCTGTGAAACTGAAGGAGAATAGAAGAAGAAAAAAACTGGTCAAAACTTGCCTCCTCACCATTTCAAGTTATAAATATAGAATGTACTACTATTGTTAAATTTGATGTAGTTGCAAACATAATTGATATGTATTATTAATGTAATTATTATTATTAATGTAATTATTATTAATGTAATTATTATAAGTAGTAGCATTAAAATATCATATTGAAATGTTAATTATTAGCAGATAATTTATCTACTGTATAATATCTTAATCTAACTGTAACAAGTATTGTATTTCTAGGTCAATGACCCTATCTCGATCAGGTTTTGTTCAGTTTCCCTGGTCCTTTGAGCAAATGCTGAGATGGTCCCTTGTTTGCTCCTGAACAGTAATATAACTTCGCTCTCTCCACCCAAGGCATCATATTGACTCGTCATACACGATTATAATTGTATATGTGACTCAATAAATATTATTATTATTATTATTATTATTATTATTATTATTATTATTATTATTATTATTATTATTATTATTATTATTAATATAGTGATGCAAGTTAGTAGAAACTTGTGTAGTTGTCGACATCTGGTGTCTGCACACTTTTTAACACGAGTTGTAGATAACTTATACTAAAACACTACACCTACTACCATTACCACATATGCATATTTATGAAACCTTAATGTTTGTAAAATACAATTCACAACTATTTACAAAGAAATCTTTTGTTCATTATTTTAATACAATGAATAAAGAAGATATGTTTGTAACACCTGTTAACAATCACTTATGTTAAAATAACTTCCATACTGGACTTCATTTGTTTAATCATCTACCTACATACCTGAAAGATTTGGCTGAGCCAGGTGCTGTGGGGTTTGAAAGATGTCTTCATTCCTCTGATCTCGTCATGGCTTTTACAATGTTCATGAATTTGTAAAGTATAAAACTATTTAGCATAAAATGTTTGTTAGACTGGAGTATGTAAGCTATACATCTTCTTTTGTTCAAGTAAGTACTTCATCATTATTATCATCATGAACAGCAGGATTATAGGTCTGGTGCCTGTTCCTGTTAAAAGACAGTAGATATGGAGATTATTCCTTCAGATATTCCAGTAAGTAAATTTATTATATTTAATACAAGCATTGGTTGACTTTGTGAAGTTTTTTGGAGGTGTAATAATTGTACACAGTGGGTTGAAGAGTTGCGTGCATTATATAAGATTGTATATTGTTAAAAATGTTTCTTTTGTGTGTACAATTTGTTCTTTATTATATTGTACTCTATTATATATAAATGACTTGTTTGATGTCATATGATGTTATAATCAGTTAGATGAAGTAAATAATCTAATTTAACTGTAATGGGATTTCCTGAAAGAATAAATAATCAGTACATATTGGTTTTCAGTTTCTTAATATTGAGAAATTTTATTCTTTATTCATGGTCAGGTGATTACATCTTCAGGTACAAGTGTTCTGGAGACAAAGAAAGCCATGAATGTATGGTAAATTATATTTCTTAAATACTATCACTTATTAACACATTTAAATAATGTACAACATATGTAACTGTGCACACAATAATGATATAATGAGAAGTAAATAATAGTAACCATTTACAAAGCACTGTTTTGAATGTTCAAAATGTATAACTATCCTTTTGATCTCTTAAGATTGATTTGTACTATCTAAAAAGCTACTTAAAATCAGAAGTAGTAATAGAGACAATCTTGAAATTCAAAATATGTTGCAGAGCTATGTACAGGTACACATATAAACCTGTTTTACCCTCACCTGATTGCATTAACAGTTAAAAATAATCTTCCAATAATAATTTAGAAAAACTGTAATGTGGAACACATATTACAAGTAAAATGTGGAAAAATAGAAAAACAAATGTGAGTTTACCTTACAGTTTGGAAAATATGTATTGTACTCTACTGTATATGTACTGTAATACTGATAAACATTGATTATCAAATGGGTTGCAAATCACATCAAAAAGCCCAATTCGTAAACATATTTATGTTGGGATGTAACTAATCGAGGAAAAGAAAACAAAATCGCATACAATGCCGAATTCCAATGAACTGTTTTCCATTCAAGCTAAAATAGATATGAGCAGTCTTCAATCTCAGATAAATAGGTATTTGTCAAACATTCACTATCAGAGTCAAAAAAATGACAATAAAATGAAACTAATTGGTCGTACAGTACATTTTCAAATATATTATTATATTTAGACATTGCTCTCAATGTATCAATGATTTTTACAACATTTTAATCAATCAAAATTCAGTTTCTTTTGGTTTTATTGTAAATAACATTCTGTGCATTAAAGAACTCTGTTATTCTTGCTGGCTTTCCATCTGTAGATACTAATGCTCCTTTCTCGGAATGATGAACAATGAATATTAATAGCTTCAACTCCATCTTACTGGTAAGTAAAAGGTGACTGTTTCACAAATGTACTTATATAATGACAAAGCCAGACTTATCTCTTTTCTATCACATAATCTTTCCAATTGGGATTCTGACTTCCCTTACAAAAAACAAATGTTTAAAATTTCCATATCAACAATAACTGGGAATTGGAATAGCAGTATTTTAGAGTCATTATTTGACCTCTTGAGTAGGGCATAACACAGGGTAGGGTATAACACAGACAAGATATTTTAGAAAATAAATTACAAAAGTGAGAAACTCATAATGTCCATGCACAAATATTTTTCAAGAGGCACAAAAAGTGCTTGCTTTTATAGTTTAAGAGATATGAGCTTCTTTCAGTACTTTCATTATTGTCTTTAAAATAGATGAAGTAATAGGTGAAATACAGGAGATTTTTTAATTTAAAAATGAATTGTTTGGAAATGCATTGACCTGTGGGGTTTTCAAATTCATCACAAAATAATAAAAAGCCTGATGCAATATTTTTAATATCTTGCAAACAATACAAAGCAAATATTTTTACACATTGGGGAAGGAAATCAATATTAATTTTTTAAAGTAAATTTTCACTAAATATGAAACTTATTCCTGTCTAGTCTCTATATTCTTTCAGATTTTGTATTGACTTTTTATAAATGTATTCAAAATATTTTTCTTTTCTTCTAATTCTCCTTCACAATGAAATATTAGTAATTAATCATAATGTAGGTGGGAATTCTTCTTCTTCGGCAGTTTCCCCTTTGAAGCTTGCTGTTTTCACCCTCACAACTCTCAGTCCTAGTTTGAGGTGTCTACCCTCCATAGCTTCCTGGATGAATTTTCCCCATTCTAAAATGGGTCTTCCTCGTCTTCTCCTCTCAGGTACTTGCCACTTCAAGATGTAGTATGGTCATCTGTTTTCAGACATTCTCTGAACGTGTCCATACCATAGTAGTGCTATATTTTCCAAGGTCTTCGTAATAGAACAAATTACATTCATCCTTCTCTGTATTTCTTCATTTCGAAATCTGTTCCTGTCAGTAAGTTGTAGACATTGTCTCATGTAGTCCATTTCTACTGCACTAATCTTATCTCTAAATTGTGGTCACTTTTCTGTTCTGTATAGTACTATATTTTGTGGTCACTTTTCTGCTCTGTATAGTACTATATTTTCTACTACACAGTGGAATATACTTCTTTTGATATCTTGGTGGATATTGTTATTCCATAATACACCATGAAAAGCTTTAGTTGCTTTCTTCCCATAATTACTCTTGAATTTATATCTAAGGTACATGTATCTCAGTTGTTTATTAAAGATACAAGATATTTGAAGGTGTTACAGCTTTTCATTTTGTTACCATTCACGCCTATATCTGTTCTTGCTTGTCCAATGCACATGCATTCAGTTTTATTAAAATTTTTTCTAATCCCCATTTATTATATTCTTTGATTAGCTTTCTTCGCATATACACCATATCCTCTTCATCTTGAGCAAAGATTATCTGGTCATCAGCAAATAGAAGGGAGTGAAAGGTATTGTCTCCAATTTTATTCCCATGCTTGAATATTTGCTGTACCAGTTATGTCGGGTTTTGTCCTAGGTAGATATTGAAAAAGATAGGAGATAACCCACATCCTAGCTTTAGGCCCTTGGTTATAGGAATGCTTATTTTAATTTGTGCTTCGGTGTTTTTATAAAGATTTTTAACCAGGTTGAGCCATTTTTCTTTTATATCAACCCTTCTCATTGCTTCCCATAACTTTTTTCTTGGGACACTATTATATGCTTGTTGGAAGTCTATAAAGGACACATAAATATTCCTACTTCTGCTTTTATGTTTCTGTATAACTTGTCTGATACAGTGAATGTTATCTAGGCATGATTGTTCTCATCTAAAACCATTCTTCTCTTCACTCAATATGGGTACATCTTCAATTTTTTTACTCAAAACTCTAGGAAACAATCTTGGTGTTGATGGTATGACACTTATTCCCCTGTAAATCGCACATGATCATTTGTCCACCTTCTTAAACATTGAAGAGATGTAGGATGTGTTCCATTTTACAGGTGGATCCTCTCATGCTTTTATCTTATTGAACAATTTCTTTAAGTATCTCACAACCACATATATAACTATAACGGTGTTCCATATGTAACATTTGCCCCTATGGGGTAGGCAACTCGGTGAGCTTTGGTGTTTGACAGGATCATGCTATCTTTTTGATTGCCTCAGAACCAGGTCACTTTGTAGAAAGGAGGCCCTGATCAGAACATAGTTTTAGCAGTGACAGGTTTTTGCGTTAATTTTGAGACATGGTTGTGAATCCGTTGAATTTATTGATATTATATTCACCCCGAGTTTTTAACTTCAGCAATAAATGAAGTTTTCAAAATGTTCTCATGATGAAATTCGAGTGCATGGCGAGTCATTCTTGTTTTCCTAGTTGTAGCAATTCATCACCAGAGCGTGCCACGATTCTCGATTCTTCAATTTGCAATAAGGCGCGAGAGGAGTGGAGCAGGTTTGGTTATTTGGTTATTTCAACGATTGGGCAAATGTATTGAATCTAGCTATTTTTTGATTCCAAATTGTTTCTTTGACAGGGAAGCGAACATTTCTGTTTATCGGATTTTGTTAATAACGCTCGTTGCTATCCACTAGTGTTGGTAGGGGAGTGGGAATATGTAAACCGGGGCTCCAGAAAATACGCGCGGAAAATGAAGTAGCAGATGGTGGCCGCCTTTTTTGTTTAGTACATTTTGTCACGAATATGAATTGACAGCTCAAAATAAGTATTTGTGAAGGAAAAGGTAAATTCTAAGAAAAACGTTAGGGCTTTTTCTATGCAGTGAGTTTCAAACTGTCATTATGGCTGATACTTAAGTGGAAGTCTATTAAGAATGAAGTGAAAGCAGTAAGTTTTTAATTTTGTTCAAATTGTTCCCTAGTAATTTTTCCCCCATGTATTCTGGGTTTGGTAGTTTTGCCTTGTATACTGTGGTATATTTGATTTGCTAAGTTATTGAAGAGTTGTTGAGAAAATAATGAATATATGACATGATATTTAAGGTATGTATTTCTAAAATAAGTATTGTATTTTACTGCATAAATACTATTTTAACAAAATAACAGGAAAGTAATTCAAAATTGAATATGAAATTTTTCATCTTAGTGTAAGGTGAAGTGTGGATTTCCCTATTGGAGATGTATTAAATTACTTCTTTCAAATAATCCATATTAGATCCCATATATATGATTGAAGTGTTGAAATAATGGAATCCAAAAGACAAATTGGACAAGAAAGCATTCTCAAGAACATTATTAGGATTCGTTGAAATTGTGTTGCATAACCAAAAATTGTATTTGTTTCACTCAATCAACCCCTCTTAAAGTTTTGAATGTTGCCATCTGAAGAAAATTACGAATTCGCAACCTGGATGTGTAGATCTATTTAAAATTAAGTTGTAGTTGTAAAAAGTAACTTTTTTTAAATAACAAAAACAATGTAATGACTAAATGGTAGGGGGAAGCAGTATACTTAAATTTCCTGCCCATAAGCAACAAAAAAAGAGACTCAAAGTTTAGTCAAATATTTGGAAGAAAAAATAAGCTGAAGTTCTTTTCATTCATATTTTATTTTATTAAATACAATTACATAATACATAATTTTATTTTGAAATCTAATTTCTTAAAGGACTTAAATAAACCAATTACAGTTAGAGATGCTTTAATTTCCTCTCAAGGTTAACAATTTGATGAAGTGCAAAGATTTTATTACCAGACTTTGGGAAATACTTGAAACATCCCTGAACAAATTATGCATTTAAAGAAACTTTGACCCCCTGCCCCTTCAAAAATTTTAAATGTTTTATCAATTTTTTAGTATTTTTAAACAATTTATCCATTTTCTTTCAATAGGGAGAATTAATTTCTCCAAAAGTATTATTGACGAAGCAAATAAAAGATTCTGGTAGTCCTTTATTTACAATATTTACATTTAAAGCTACTAGCATGTCAGATCAAATAATGTAGCTAACATTGTTTTGCATTAAGTTGTTCCGCTTACTCTCAAATTATTGTGTTCACACATTGTACATGTTGGAAGAGTAGTATTGTTCTAATGTTTTAATGGCATAATTAATAAATTAAGCTAAGCAAATAAGTTTTGTATTTACATGTTATTTGCACACAGGTCTTTAAACTTTCATGTTTCTGTCGTATTTAAAATAATTATAAAATCCAGCAATTACTTTTTGGCACAGATATTTTCATTTACCTTAATGATTATGTTTCATTAACTTTGTTACAACATAGAGAATAAGGATTTGAATATTAGATTAGATTATTTATTTCATCTAAATGGTCATGACATGGGACAAGTCATTTTTATATAATACAGCACAATAATATAATACAAAATAATAAACAAAACATGCTCACAATAGATGCATATTAAACGTTATACACACATTATTAACACAAGCAATCCTTCAACCCACTATATCCTATTAATGTATCTCCAAAACACTTCTCAATGACAACCAATGCTTACGAATGAGAACATCCACACAACTGTGGCTTAACACAGGTTTTTGGGATCTCTGTGGTAATCACAACTTAATCTGCTTAACTTCAGTATGTAAAAGTTTCAGCATGTTCTCATCAATACTATTCACAGTAACTTCAGAAAGGGATGTTGTCGCACTCAGCTTACGATTACATTGCTTTGAGCAATAGTGGCCTATGCAGCACAGGCCATTCTTTCGTCCTATCACTATGTGTATGTTATTAATGAAACTTCAACTTTGCTTATGAATCATTTCATAAATAAATAAAATTATAATAATATGTATAATTAAAATGAAAAGTTATTTTGATGAGGATTGTAAAGAAGAAAGATTTAATGACTTTGATGGACTTTTTACCACCTATGAACCATCCATTTTAGGTAGATTTAAAAATGTTTGTGGAAGAAAGTGCAGAAATGCTGCCTGTTAATGAATTTTTAGATTAAAATAAACCTGGCCATCTACTTCTCAATAATTGTTTGTAGTGATAATAGCCTAACTTTCATTTGTATCACTTGCCTGTAAAATGTGTTATGCATTAGTTCTAACTGACAGAAAATAGCATCATATTTTCCATTTTTTATTATTGGCACTATTATGAATAGTAAGGTACAATACCAAAGTTACTCATTAAAATTCCTGCATTTGCAACATAATAAAACACTAACAAATTAATTTTAATATTCCCAATAACTTCATTAGCCATTTTCTCCAAATACAGGATCTGAGGATTGGCACAGTAGTAGCCAATCCTCAATACCCTCATGTACAATAATTACATACTGAAGCAAAACAAGATGCATACAAACTCCAGCCTATCACACATATTATGCTAAATAGCCTTATAATTTTCAAATTCATCAACACTGTAAAAGCCATGGCAAGATAAGAAGGAATAAAGACATTTTTTGATCTTGTTGTGAATGATTGTACAAATGAAGTCCAGTACAGGAGAAGTTATTTTTACATAAGTGGCTGTTAAGAGGTGTTCTAAATAGATCTTCTTTATTCCTTGTATTATAACAATGAACAAGGGATTTCTTTGTGTACAGATATACATTAAATTTTACATACATTAATATTATGTAAATGTATATACATGATGATGGTAGTATGAGTAATGTTTTAAAAAGTTGTAGACAACTTTTGTTTCTGCTAATTTGCTTCATTATTCTAATTGCTCTGTTTTAAAGTTTAAAAATTGATATGGCGTAAGATGAGTTACTCTAGAACATTATTCCATGGAATAGATGGAGTGAAAGTGAACAAAATACAATATATGAGCTGATTCAATTCGCAATGCTTTCCAGATGTTACTTAGAGCAAAACACTCTACTCAATCTTTTGATAGTTTTGAATATGTTGTTTCCATTTTAATGCACCAAAAACTGTGGTCCAGGAAGATAATATCTTTGTTTTGAGTTTTTACAGGTGGACATTTAAAATTGATATTTTGGGATTGATGAAAAGAAATTTCAAAAGTTTAATCTTTGTTTATCACCAACTTATTCCTGTCAAAGCATTCAGATAATTTGTGTACACTGCCTTTGACTTTATTTTGAACCTTGTTTGCATTAGATTCTGATAAGAATATACTTGTCATCGTCAAAACAAAACAAAACAAAAAAAAAGTTGCTTTCCCTTTAATGATAGAACATCCCAGATCAGTGATGTATGTGTGTGTGTGTGTGTACATAAGAAATAATACTGTTCCATTAGGAGCCCTGTGGGACACTAAAAGATATCTGGTTTACCTGAGAGAGATATTTAGAAATTGTATTGGTATCTTCACGAGCACTAACAATTTCTACCATTTGTTTACGATTAGTAGGAAATTATTGGAACCAATCATGGTCAATTAGATTGAATGGTTTGGAAAGATCGAAGATTAATCCCATACTGATATGTTTCTTATCAATAGACTGATACACATTTTCTATGAAATCCATTAAAGCTGTTTGTAGATTTTCCTTTACAAACATCGTGTTGGTTGGTGACTATTTGTTTGTGTTTTCTGAAAAATGTAAGCCTTACCTATAAAAAGTCTTTTCTAAAATTTTCGAAAAAAAACTGATAAAAGTGAAATTGATCTATAATTCCCCATTTCTGTTTGTAGATCTTTCTTATATAGTGATTTAGCTTTGGCCATTTTTAAATGATTAGGAAAATTTCCAGTTTGAAATGACAAGTCAATAATGTGGGTTAATGGATATACAGTGTTTCAAGGGCATTTTTATAACAAGTAATCTAAGATCTTATCTAAACCTGTGGATTTTTTGTTACTCAATCCTTTTATTATGGCTGTCACTTCCCATTCGCTTGTTCAGATTATAAACATTGAACTGAAATTAAGTTTCAGCTTTTTATATGCCTCCCATTAGTGCTAGTAATGTGTAATTAGTTTGTTGAAAATGTTTGAAGCGTTATTAGAATAATACTTATTAAAACAATCTGCTACATTTTTAGGATACTTTATATCAACTCCATTAATGTTTATATGTATATTTCTTACTACTTTCCTATCCTTCTGGGGTTCTTTATTTAAAATATTCCACATTACTTTTTTTTTTATTATGTAAATAAAAATTACTATGTATGTTATGTAAAAAAGTATTATTTACAAACTTTTATGTTCATGTACAAGTTTATGTACATACTTAAAGTTAAGAAAATAGTTTAAGATGCTGGGAGACTTTGATAACAGTGTACTGAATCAATAAATAGAAGAAAATGATAGTACATATTTTATTAAAATGTGAATCAATTCTTTAATAATATAATATTAACTAAAACTGTTCTTTTCATTCAATTGATACTTTCCTTCTTCTCTCTAAACAATTGGATAATAAATAGTCTGGCCAACGCCATTTATTCTGCTAGTAGATGAATAAAAATCAATAATTTGGTTTTTGGTCAACTATTTTGTTGAGTAGTGATTTGTTTTTGTTTTTTCTGTAAGTTGTCTTCAATTGTATTGAAAACGTTAATTATGCTAAATTAAATAAGATAAAACTGAATTAGAAGATTTTGATTTACTCTGTCATGATAGCAGAGTCACTTAGTTAAATTTGTGAACTTGATATAGAAAAATTTTAACCTTTTAATTTTACAACATTTTATCAAATTATTATTACACAATGGCATGCTAATAACTAAAAAAATGTAATATATATTTATAGATCTCCAGTTCAGTAAACTCGTACACTCAGCATTGAGAATAAAACTCTGCACATATGCTTTAATGTTAACTTTATAAAATTTGACCTTCATAAAATAAATGACATAAATTAAATCGTGATGACTGGTATACAGACAGAGAGGCTACTCATATTACAACTGCTGTGATTAGTTTTCTTCTTATCAGTATTTGAGAAAAATGGACGATGCTTGTCAAGGTCAGCAGATTTGCAGCACTTGGTTCTGGTCGCATAATGTCAAAATATTTGATGGAGAAAAATGGACAGATAATTTTTTTTAAGGTGTTTGGGATTGTCCTCAAATAACTTGCAATTTATTTTCAGATAAAAAGGCTGGTCAAAAGTGAATTGATCAAATGATTCAATTTAAGGAAAATAATGGGTATTTATAATGAAGGAATTCTTATTGCAATGGTTTTATCAAATGACTGGAGTGATCTTTGTAAATTATTAGTAAAAGTCAGTCATTAAGAAAAATCTTATTTCATTTCTAATAATGATGATAATATATAAACAAAATTTAGTACTTTTCAAAAAAGGCATGAAAAAATAGGTCATCAAAATAAACATTATGTGAACAAATTTTTAGCTTATAAAGGAATCAGCGTAGAAGTAAATGGTGAATATAATGGTTGTGTTCAGGGAAAATATCATCGAATGGCTTGTAGGAATAAGAAGAGAGAGCTGAATTTATTAATGTTTTGTTCATAAATGTTAATTGGGGTTCATCAGTTGAGTTGAAGCACTGAGGCATAATAATTTATTCTGCTTACCACGAGTGCAAATTGTGAAAGTTTGTTAATTTGTATTAATCAGTTGAGTTGATGTATGACGACTTATTCATGATTATTATAAGTACTTTAGTTTGATTAAAACATTTATGTATCACAATTCAACCATCAAGAGGGCAAATTTGTTTTTGAGCCTATCAATTTGTCTGAATTATAAATGCAGTATGTGACTTTACTTGAAATTCTGTGTTTGCTTGGTACAAAATCCTAAAGTGAGAGACTTTTAATTCAATGTTCACCTCAGTGGAAAATAATGGGTGGTATAACATTGCTAGCACAATCTTAAGGCCTTCAGAAGAAGGCACATGATGGCCAAAATGTCAGCCCATCCGACTGTGATGCGGTTCATCCTAGACAGCCAGGTATCAATTTTATAGTTATTTTTCAGGTCTACCAGTAGGTAGGGGACCAAGAAATGGGAGAAAATGTGAAAAAATATAGTTTGGGTGGTGATAGGTGGCAGTTGGGAAGAGGATGTGGCAAAAACCGAAAACCTGGCCAAGGCCAAAGAAATAAGAAAACAAGTACGATCAAGTTTGTGTCATTCTGTTGCACCACATATTGTCCTTGATAGATAACTATTGCCTAAAAATGGCTTTCAATAAAATAAATTAAAAACTAATAAAATGCATTCACTTTTTCAGGGTTATTTAGGAAAAACTCAAATTGACACTTTTTTTTAAATTTACAGCAGAATAGTTGAATTTTTAATGGATATGTAAAAGCTTGAAATTTTATAATAAAAAATAATTATATATGAATTATAGACTATCTTTACTGTGACGAATTTCAATTCTGCGAAGGGTATTTTAAGTGTTCTTAAGATTAAATATTAGAATCATAATGAAATAGGACAGAAAGGAAGAGAGGGGAAAAAATCTTAATGGTAATTTTGAAATCCAATTTTTAATAATGAATAGAAGTTCTTTTCAAAATTGATAATTTTGAATAACCCCCTTTTTTTTTCAGGTTAAAATACAAATCCTTTATCTCTGATGCATTTATGGTCATGAAAACAGAAACTAAGAATTCAATGGAATAACAATTTTCATTTCATTTTTGAATTAATTATTTTCTCTCATCGTTTTTTGAGTGATAACTGAATTGCAAGGCAAAAAACACTTCTAGTATATATATATGAAAACGAGAAGTAAAAGCTGAACGGTTTCTCATTAACGCAGTGACTATTGGAAGAAATGGTCTACGATTAGAATTTATATTATTAAGATTATTTCATACATTTCTATATATCTTTTGTAAAATTCTCTAATGAAAAGAGACGAAAATATTTTTATTTTCTAATATTCTTGGTATATGTTAATTTTTTGGCCACTGCATTGTGTACAGACCAATCTTTTCCTATGGGAATAATATTGAATTCATATATGAAACAGGATAATGTAGGTTTGTACTAATTTAATATTCAGGTCTTGCAACAGTTTTATGGAAACATTTTCCATCATTAGGCTAAAAAGCAAGGTGTTAAAAATTCATAGAGCAAAAAGGCTTAACATGTTAAAAATTACAAATCGTTATATATTTAAAACACTGAACATTAATTATACAAGAGCAAAATAAAAGAACAAAAAAGAATACTCAATATAAGACTTACCAATAAACAAAAACGAAACGCGAACAATCCGTACATCTCTAGGGTATGTGCAAAAACATCAATGAATTTCATACAGTCATATAGCGGTTGGCACTGGCCATGTGATAGACTAGCAGCAACGAGATAGAAATCTTAAAAAGTAGTGTTATTGGTTTAGAAATTTTGACAAGAAATAGTCATTAGAGCATAAGAAGCTACTACAGGTCTAATGGGTAGATTTTGTTCATAGACTTCTAGCAATCCGTATGCGAACACTCCATTAAGTGTAGTAGAATATATGTGGTGACACTCTTTGGATATGTAAGGACAAATTTTCCTATTTTTCAGTATATTTTGTATGAATTTAAGGTAGCAATAAGCAGACGACTTATTTAGAAAGAAGAATATAGAAAGTTTGCATCTTGCGAAAATTATCTTATACTACTTCTTGAAAACGATTATACTCATGGGTAAACAAATTAAATGTTGATAGAGAGTTCATATCTGAGATTGGCATCTTGGGATGTGACTGCTATTCCCGTGCATCCCTCATGATTTTATTCTAATTGCAATTGAAGTGTTAACGCAAAATTCTAGATTGTTTAGTATTCTACCAAATACTCATAGTTGTTAGTGGTGAAGCTGAAGGGTAATCTGGGAGCCGTAGAATCCCCAAATAATTTTTCAGCAAAATCTGTCACGTGTGCCTTTTTTCAACATTCTTTTACTGAATCGCTAAACAAAATTAAATGTTTTAGGCTCTTTTTCCCCCCGCTTGTGCGCGAGGGAATTAGCTGGGCCGATGGCTGTAGAAAAACCGGCTGGCTCTGTCGCGCATCCGTTAGTTATCATCTTGTCTTGCTTCTTTTTCTTAACAACGTTTTGATGACCTTAACCCTGAATCTCGTTAAGTAACGGGCAGGGGGCGGTACATCGAACACTCCGTTTTTTCCAGCCAAGAAATTGCGTTTGCGTATGCGTTGAAAAATGGTTTCAAACACTGCGACTTACGTGATTTTAACATTCCTGCAATCACTTCAAACTGCCTGAGTGACTGGCTTAGATACAATTTTACTAGAACAGTAATTTCCATGTAATAAAATTGTATTATCGTGAAGGACAGGTTAATACAAAAAAATTAATAATAATAAATCGTATATGGTATGGGGAAGTAATAATTGAAGTAGCACACAAATACAAATGCGCAGCTATTATACATCGTAGCAAAAAAGCTTTCATTTTGTACATCCATTTCTGTAGGGACCGAAATGCACAAATTTTGTATGCACGCCCATTTCGGCCACTACAGAAATGGATGTGCATACAAAATTAGGATGTGAACAATAAATGGCTCATATTTACCTAATATTAACAATAGTATCAAAATCCTTACTGTAGCGAAGCAGGTACCCAAACGTCACTCCTGCACTTGCAGAACAGGGAACACCAAAAAACACACCGGGCAAGGCCAAACCAAGTGTGTACGAATATCAGGAACACTTTCCCAATATATTATTGACAATATAATATTTTTCCTTCAGCTCACAAATCGGCCTGAACTATCATTGTAGCGTCCGCCATGAGTACAAACACATACGTATACACGTTTCGGCTTGTAAACCTATTTTAGTGCCTGTACAAATGAAATTCCTTTTTTAAGCAATCAAAAACACATTTTTAACGACTAGTATTCACAATATAATTTTTCCTTCCTCATAGGAAGTAGCTCGACAGATTCTTGCATCGACTGCATTGCAAAGAGCCGCCTATTAAATCACGCTTTGGCTTGTAATTCCATTTCTGTGCCTTGTCAAAAGAAAATATATCTTTGGAAACGAGAACACACTTATGAAACATAGTATTCACAATGTCATATTCTTTTCTTTGGATAATTTTCTGTTATATTAGAGTAATTGCTGAAGAACAAATAAAGTTGCATCCTTAATTTTTGCTAACCATAAACATATGACATTGCAGATCTTTAGGTTAAATAACAGATGTTCATAGCATATCTATTTGAGATTTCACTCATTATAAAATGAAAAATTGCAATTTTTTATTTATAATAAAAAATTATTATTAAATTATTATACCTAAAACACAACCATAGTCCCAAAGTGCAGTCTAAATTTCAAAATTGACTTTTGACTGAAAACGAGTTTTAAAAAATCAGAAATTAACGCATAAAGTGATTGAATTGCACCCGTTTTTTTAATTGTTTATAGTTGAGCACGAAATTATTTATTTTGTTGCAGTATTAGTACATATATGTTAGAAGAATATAGACTTGTTAAATTGGAATTTCTACGAAGGGGGATGCAGTGGCGGACACTTTTGTTTAGAGCCGCTCGCAATTTTTCGTGTTTTTAGACTGTAATATCTCAGTTGCGGGACTAGATAAAATGTTGAAATTATTACATGTAAAAGTTAGTTGTTAGGCTAGTTGATTTTGAATTTATGAGAAGTGGGGGTGCTAACTTAACGTCAAGCGAGCACCCCCACTTTTGGATGTGGTTTTTTTATTGTTTATAGTCGAGTACAAAATTTTTAATTGTAGTAGAAATTAGTACATAATTAGTACAAAATTATAGGCTAGTTAATTTTGAATATCGAACAAGTGGGGGTTGCAGCTTGACGGAGGTGGCTCCCAGCATGCGCAGACCTCTGCCGCGCTGCACGTCCACGCCCCGGCCCCTAAAGAGAGGTCACTGCCCTCAGGCGGGGGAGAACACCGACCCCTTTCGCAATGGAACAGGCACTACACGCCCGAGACTAATGACCTTAGCAGTTAACACGCCCGAAATCACTAATTTTAATTGCCTTTCGGTTATGTAACATAATTTGATAAAAATAATAATTATATAACACTAAAATACATGTGCATACTCGGCCTTCAATTTGCTTGGTAGTATTGAATACATCTCTGAAAGACTTTAACCATCCCCATCGTTCGTTGCCAGAATAAATATGTAAACAAAGTTAAACTATTAACGTGCACTCAGTAATGAAAAATTTTCCCAAAATTAACTCTAGAAAAATATTGTAGAACATAGTATTTACAGGACAAACGATCAATTAACATACTGTTTTAGTTTATTCGCATGTAATATTTTTCATGCGTGTAATATTTATAATCAAGAAATTGTGTTATTGAAAAAAAATCATGTACCTTTTTCTCACATTTTCTCAATTTCTCAGTCTCCTTAAATATAATTCATATGTGATTTTAAAAATATTTAAGAATGGTAACACCTGGTTCAAGAAGTAAATTATAATTGAAATAGTTTCTTTTTGGAAAAACATCGTTTGAGGATTATGAAAATGTGCAATTTTGACCTGTTTTTCACAAGAAAGTTTTCAGTTCTCCAAAAACCTCACAAAACTATTTGAAGCACATCTAATCGTGTATGCAATAATGTAATAACGCTCATAATATAAATTAAAGATGTGAGAGTAAAGAAATACGTTTATGCAATTTTTGAAAAATCAAAAGTATACTACTAAATGGCGTTTATGTCAATATATTCATTCATTTAGCACTACCCATACAAAAGCTTAAAAAAATAGAGCCGTTTTGAGAGAAAAAGGTATTTTTAATATTATCCATATCTGACTAAAAATTACACAAAAAGTACTTTTATTTAAACAAAGTATTAATGAAAATCATTAAGGAGGTAATTGTGGAAACGAATATCGTTAGAAAAAAAAATGTCTTCAATATTGTAGTTCTATAATGAAATCGAAAAATTGCAATTTTCGAAGATTTGGAGGTAACGCTGAAAATCAAACTTGTGCAAAGTTTGTAAATGCCCCACTTACTAAATTTATATAAAACTAGTGGTGATACGGAATGGCACAGTCTTTTCCGTACTAGTTTTCTATTTCCTATGGTCTCGGCTAGCCATCTATCGCCGCCCAAAGTACACTTTTTTGCAATTTTTCTTAATTTTTCGGTTTCCTAATAGTAAAACGGAAATATTATTTTAAGAATATTAAAGAACATTAAAACCTCGTCCTAAATGTCAATTTTCTTGGAAAAATTTGAAGCGTGTTTTTGGAAAAATGGCGCTAAAGCTCTACTGTAAATTCGAAATTTGAAGCACTTTCTCACAGAATTTTTTTGTTTTCGATTAACCTCATCTGAAGCAATAGTAGTCGTTTTGTGGCTTCCATCCAGCAGACAACTGATGATGATGGCTAAGTCATCGAAAGCTGCTCTTATATTAAATACTATTGTTGGCAATGACAACGTTTACAATTATTTCATTTAATTCTTGTTCCTATATGTAGTAAATAACTTCCTCTAACGCACTCTACATCTCAATTATGAGAATAGCTTACTTAATTTTTTATCTCTTTATCTCTTATTCAATTAATTTTGTACAATAATTGATATAATAATGTTCAATATACTTTATATTTCATTTGCAGAAAGAAATTGCAACCTCGTTATGGTCTCTGGTGGTCTATAAATTCTTTGAATTCTACTGAAGGAAGGAGATATATTTCGAAAACAATTGTAACTGATCATTAAAACACATATTTTGATTGAAAATACTTTTGTAATTCCAATTAGTTTAGAAATAGTAAATAATTTTATTTATGATGATTCACCAATTTCTAATTTGAGCGTTTTCTTGCAATTTCGAAGCGTTGACTCCCTCGACCAATCAGGGGCTGCGATGGTTTCCGTTCTGTGACCACCCCGCGCCGCGTCTGCACAGCGCCGTTCATTTGACCGCGAGCCGCGAAAGGGAAGCGTGGAGAAGTCGTTAGTTCTCGAAATGGTTGGCGACTACGGTTCGAGTGTGTTGAATGTGATAGGTTTTTGTGCCTTTAACTATAATTTGTCGATTCGTATTTTGCATTGCAAACGAAATTGTGTCCAAGTTTTGAAATGTGAATTAGGCTGGTTTGGTGCTTGAGAAGTGTAGAGAAGTGATGAAGGAATGTGATTAATTTTACCAATCGTTCGGCGCAAATCTAAAACGCCGTTCGAAGTGTAGGTTTTGGTAGTGGAGTGATCTACTAGTGTCCAGTGCAGTGCAGTGAAGTAAAGTGAAATGTGAGCTCTAAAGCATTTCTAGAAAATTGTGTTAAGTGTGTAGGTCCAAATCAATCCCGATGTGATCAGTGAATTTAGTGGAACAGTGCTTGCAAGATATTGGTGGTTGTCGCTGTGGCCTTGGTCTCCACGACGCCGTTCTGCTCGACGTCCCTCAACCCCTTGTTCCCGCCAGGGGGTAGGGATAATCCACGTCAGGTCAAATAGTCTTTATGTACTTCTGGCAAAATGCAGTTCCAGCTTTTAATCCTAGAAAGTTTGCAAATGTATAGTACAAATTTAATTAACATATCCGACGCCAATGGGTAGTATTTGCAGGAACACTATTTGCAGGATATTTAGTGTAGTTGTAATGCAACTTAAACAACCAGTAGTATTTCCTAATGACAGCATAATTAGATTGAATTTTTTTGATGCGTAGTTTGCAAGGTAGTAGGGGTACTATGCGTTAAAGGATATAGAATATTTCTCAAATTTGAAGTTAGAAATTCGAAAATGTTCATATAACTGATCAAAGGACATATATCAAGTAGTTTTAATTATGAAATACATTTGAGTTTTGAGGATTGTAGGAAAAATTTCTTAAGAGGTTAGTTCAGTTAGCATAGGGTAGAATAGGTTCCCTACCACAGGTTAGGGCAGCATAGCCCCCCTGGCAGAAGAGCTTCGCTTCGTCCGGACGCCGATGGAGGCTGGATTCGGTGAGTGTTCTGGGCGGAGATTCTTCCCGTCCCTAACCCTTGTCCTCCGCGGCGGCCCGGCCGTTCGCGTTTCTTCCCCGGCTGCACGACGGATGACGCAGGATTAGCCACACACACGCACTGGGCCACGCCGGAGGTGGTGTAGAGGAAGCGAGTGCTACAGTCATCGAAACGACGAGAGAAATGTGAAACTAATATAGAATAAAGTATTGTCGACGGCTAATTTAAACACGATCTTGCTTGCACAGCCGCTTAATTGTATTCAGTAAATATAACAATAAAAGGCAAAACTGTGTAAACAATGGTACAAGTACCACTCCGTGCTAGAGGCCCCCACATTTTATTCAAATGTAGGTTGGGAGGGTTAATTCTTCCTCGTGCAGTCTCACTCCGTTCAGATAATATTAAAAGGGTATTCGTCCGCCTTTAGTTTAATTGTTGGGTCACTGCAGTCTGGAATCAGAGTAAATTTAAATGTAAGATTCACCTTATTGAAGATTAACTAGTTAACTTGCTAGTAATTATTTAAACTTAAAATTTGAATGTATTATAAACTTTCAATTTAATTGTACATTAGATAGTTCAATTTTAAATATTTAATATAGCTTAATTTTCATTTAAATTTGAGATAATGGATTGTTTGAAATGCTAAAATATAAAGAATGTTGCTTGAAGTATAAAATCAGTACTTGGTAATAGATTAGGATGGGCAAATGAAGGAAGACTGCAGAGCCCAGTTAGCTATTAAGGTCAGGGCGGTTTGTGTGACCATATGAGGTATCCCCTATTGCACTTGGCACACGTTCCGCCATAGAGATTGGGGGCAACTTTGACGGGTGGGAACTCTTGACTGCGAGATGCCGTTGAGCCTCGCATGCTGCCTCGATCTTAATGGCAGATGACCTCCCTCTGGACAGTAGTCTAGGTCGCCGTTCAAGAGGGAGATCATTCTGTTTCAACTGGCGATTTAGGAGGGACACGCCCACGTGGCTCACAGGGCAGGGTGGGTAGGTTAAGTGCGAGTGAAGTGTTCCAATTCGGATTTGCACGCGAACTGTTACTTGAAGTTTGCGGCTTTGCTGTAGTCATGTAATAAGAAAGTGAAATCGGAATACTTAATGAAGAATTGGAATACCTCCTTTCCACGTGAAGGAAAACTGAAGGTCTGCCCATCGTTCAGTCATCCTTCGGTGGAAAAATATTTAAATGGCGGACAGCACACTTGGAACAGGGTGGCAATGTAGTCGAAACGTCTGGAAAGCTTTTTAGTACTGGTTAATGAGATTAACAAATAACTTAACAATTTCTTTACAGGAACTTAAGTCCACGCGTGACGTGGCAAAAAGTCACTTAGGTGACAGAATATAAATTTTAAGCCCATGTTTATACATGACAATGCTAAATTTAATGAAGTAGAACTTTATTACATAAGATTAAAATTTCTGATAAGTATACGAAATCAATCAATCATGGTCATTATGCAATTCTTGTGTACTTGTTAAATTTTAATTCTACTTATTTTTCAGGACTTACTCTCTCTTTCAGCATTTATTTTCGCAATTCGGACCTTTACTCTGTTAATACAATTATTAATTGGATTGTTGGTGATGTAGATACCTTTTTATGATAAATGACTAAAGATATTGTCCGGTATCAAAACTGTTAATACAAACTTTTTTTCAGCATTAGTATTAAATTTAATGTAAGAAATGTAAGCATTTTCAATAAAGTAAGAAAATATTAAATTTAAAGAGTCGGTAATTTTCTTACTACTGCGCTTGCGAAGAATTCACAATACATGCTTCAGAGTTAAAAATTTTCCATTTTTGCTCTGTAGATGTATTGCTTTTGTAAACAGAAGTCTGCCGATCTCTCTTGTGTTTCAGGTATTCATCCAACCATCTGGGGGTAAAGACTTAAAAATCTTCAAAGACAAACTTCTGTTTGATCAATATTCAGATATAAAAGAAATAATGAAATGAATTATCCTCGCATACAATAAATGAAGAAATGTGAAGAGTCGAAATATGTATGGTAAAATCTATTAAGAATGAAATAATTGTTCGGAGAAAATTTAGTAAGTGGTTGAGAATTTATCTTTGCAAAAGTATACACTATTGCTTTAGAGAATGTACTTTACTGATAACTTTGAATTTACTATCTAATCATAATTAATAAAATTACATTTATTGACCAAAATGACTAAGGCAGGAGTTCTAACCTCCTAAGCAGGATTCCTGCAGCACAAAGGCTAAAAAATGAAAGAATGAAAAAGTGGAAGGTATGCGCAATAATTTTTTTTATTACAGGTTGTGTTGCAACGACCTACGGGGCCAGCTATGTTGCTCCCATGCACTTCTGCCTGCTTAATCGTTGACAAAGATGGCTCGTATAATCAGTGTAGAATTGAAAAGCAAAGTTGCATAATTTTATTTGGTATTCAGATAACTTATAAGAGATCTCGGCACTGCAAGATTTTCAAATGGAACTGGAAATTATAAATTTTAAAACCAAATTTTTAAGGAGATGTATTTTCTAATTGTCGGTGAATTTGACTTTAAATTTCATTATTTTTTATTTGAATTTTTTCAGGAATGGCACTTTGTAGCACTTTATAGTGCAAATGATTTTCGTTCTTCGAAGAAATTTTCCATTTTGCATGCCAAGGGAGCAATCTTTCTAGTTGTCAATCGGAATTCTTCATAAAATTTCAACTTGCTCTGCTGGCATTCCAAAAATGCATTAGTGTCTGATAATTTTGTCAGAGAATATTCACTTTGCTTGAGCAGTGTAATTAACGTTAATTTGTTAATCCTAAATGTCCTTCACAACTAAAATGCGCGAAATAGTTCCATTTAAACCAAAGTTGGGTTTCTCTGAGCTATTTTTTCATAGATTTTATAAGTAGTGCAGTGGAGATCTTTGTTTAATTTGCAGAGTAATCTATGTTCTTGCAATTAGTGCTTCAGGACTGTTTCTAATCTTCTGGTAAATATTAAGTGTTCAGATTGTGCGAAGAGAGTAGTAACAAAAGTTTTAGATAAATGTTAGTTGGTTGTTCTATTATTTACCAATTCTAAAGTTTGTAAGAACATGATTCAATTAATGTTATTCAATGTTTGAATTTATATTTTTTTGTCTTCTCCTCGTACTCGACTCTCCTTAATATTGTAAATGGATGTTTTTGCACTACAGTGGTATCTAATGCATGTAAATTTGCATACCTTTGCAGATCACATTATATTTGTAAGGCATTTTTCATTCATGTAAAATTTTCTTTACTTCAGCGGATTTCATTTTACATTCCAACAGTTCGGAGAATATCTCATGATATATGCAGTTTGGCGAGGGCAGGATAGAGACCACAAAGGGAACTCACCACATCCAGTTGAGGTGGCTAAATCCCTACTTTCACGACCATATCCTTTCGTCATAGCTTCTTTATCTTAATCACCATCGGGTTCCAATGGGCAGAGTCAGCGGTTCGAAGGATCCATTAACCAATTCAGCTGTCTTCAGTGAATCAAATCTTTCAGGTTTCTCCCTCCTGAAAGGTCGCAGCTGGCCGCTGAACTATCCGACCCAAATGCACAATTTCATTACCACTTGGAGCGAACTGATGCCGGTTTCCTTGTGCCTTCGTCACACCTCGCAACGTGCCTGTACCAGGTTTGATGTGCATTTTTTCAAATATTAGAATGGGACATGCGTGCGCTTTCGGAAAAGTACGGATAAAAACTAACATAAAAACAAGCAGTTTTAAGCATTGAGATTATATATCTCAATTCACAAGAAACAATTAAAAACAAATTCAACTTTTTCGCGTAATTCATTTTGATGTGAAGATTAGTTCTTTCCATATTAGTAATTTAAGGGCAGACAAGGCAATGTCTAGTGATGAAACTCTGAAAACTAACTGTAGGGAGCTGAAAAGGGAAAGCCTTACCTTCTATGATTGCGCAGCTTCCGTACGACGGCTAGTCGAATGAAAAAGTACTAAAACACTACGTAAATAAGATTGCACTCAATTTAAGCACGTTTTACTTTGGAGTAGTAGACATTGGAGATTAATTTTTTTGCCGACAAATTTACAGTCATGGTGGCTTCCAATATGCTTCTTCCAAAGTACTAGAACAATGCTTAAAGACCCCAGCAGTTTCAAAAAGCTATCGAAATTCACACGTAACTTTTCCCCAGCTTAATAAGTCGTGCTTCTTTCTAAAGATGTAAGAGGAAACGGGATATCGGAGGGAGGGACGGATGAAGGCTAAGTAGATTAGTTGGCCTTTAGTGTGAAGCGACTGTAGAGTTTATTTGAAGGGAAGATAATTGAATCATTGGGAATTAATTCTTTCACTCAGGGAAAAGTTACTCAGGGTAGAAAATTTGAAATCTGCTCTTTGATGTGGGCATCGACTTAAATTCAAGATAAAATTGATACTCATGGATATTTCCACGAATTAGAGAATGCCCAACCACTAGAATGCAAATAAATACGGATAAGTAAAATAGACGGTACCTTCGTTACTTGGATTAAGTGCATGGAAAGTGTAAATCTTTACTAGTTCTTCAAAATAATGTAAATTACCATTTGCAATCTCACTTGCGATAAAAGAAGAATTAAGAAATTAAGAATAGCAAATTAGTCGCAAAACTATTGCTCTTATTACTCTACCAGATTGATTTAAGTGAATATTGCAGAGTCGCATGGTGCAAGATGGATGGAATTCTAATATAATTCGCGTTTGGAAAGTGGGTGGTTTCTAATTTATTACAAGTTGATTACAATTGAAGAAATACAGTTAAATTAGATTCCATAAAAAGCATAACATATGGGTTAAATTCCATTGGTTATATATTTGTAATAAAAATCATGGTTAATATGATTATTGATGCATGGATATGCTATTTTACTCAGTACTTAAAATCAATGAAGTCCATACAAATGTGTAGTAAACAGGATTGCGTTTATCCAAAAAGAATTTGCAAACCACATAATCAGATAATGAAGATAGTCATTTGTGGCTTTCGATGACCTTATTTCACTAATTTTCATATTCCTTTACAGTTTTAAGTTCACAATTAAAGAGGAAAATAAAATGTTATAACTTTTGTAAAAGTGCAAGGCAAGCTAGGTAGTTAGGTATAGATGGGAGTGGTAGGGTGTATGGAGATATGTGGCAAGGATATTGAATGTAGTCATAATAGTGAATGTAGCATTAGAAGGGCATAATTAGCCAAGTAAGCACCTTGAAAAGGTGGCAAAAAAAATGATGTCGACAACTAAAATGGCAACGGGTGCCTTGCGAGGTGGCAAACGCGGAAGTGCAGTAGATAGCAAATCTGAACACAGTTAAGCGAACTCGAATGAGATTGAGCACCTCGGAGAGGTGGCAAGATGATGTCTAAAGAAACAATTACAAGCAAACGCGGGTGGTGGAAAATAGCAAATCTTAAAACAATTAAGTGATCTCGAATGAGATCGGGCACCTCAAAGGGTGACAGAAATGAAAATAAATGACAACGAGTGCCTACCAAGGTGGCAGACGCAGGTGATAGTCTTGACGACTAACGAGTACGCAATGGCACAATCAATCTTATAACTAACACAATAGTAAACAAATAAAGACAATAGTTTTAAATCAGCACTAAACAACTATGACTCTGTAAGCTATGAAGTAACTATGACTCTGTAACTATGACTCAGTAACTATGACTCTGTAGCTCAAAAAATGAGGAGACTGTCCTTGAGTAAGTTGTGCACCTCGGAGAGGTGGCGGGTGCAAATGCAGAGTTTTAACATATCAAGGTTGATAAAGAGCATCTCGAAGGAGATGGGGCACCTCGGAGAGGTGACAAGCGCAGTAATGCGACATGTTGCCATGAGGACATGGAGCAATGAGGCCTGTCTCGGACGAGATGTTGCACCTCGGGGAGGTAGCAAGTGCAATGATGCAAAAATCTTAACGACCAACATATCAACTAACTCGGAATAACTAACACTAAACAGCAATGTTGCCATAGCAGAGCTAATAAGGCAATATCTCGGATGAGACGTTAGTAGCTCGGAGAGGTTGCAATTGCAGTAATGCAAAATGTTGCCATAAGGGCATGAGGAAATGAGACGTTGCACCTCGGGGAGGTAGCAAGTGCAATAATGCAAAAATCTTAACGACCAACTTATCAACTAACTCGGAATAACTAACTCTATACAGCAATGTTGCCATAGCAGAGCTAATAAGGCAATATCTCGGATGAGACGTTAGTACCTCGGAGAGGTTGCAAAGCGATGCAACAAAAATCTTGACATAACAAGACTACTGAGATGTCTCGAGTGAGATGATGCACCTCGGAGAGGTGGCAAGTGCAAATAGTGCAAAACAAGGCCTATCTCGGGTGAGATGTTAGAGGTTGCACCTCGAAGAGGTAGCAAGTGCAATAACGCAAGATGTCAATATAGTAAGACATCGTAATTGACATAGTGAGACCTCGGGGAGGCGTAAGTGCAACAATGTAAAAAAATCTTAATATAATACAGAGTCCTAACTACTAACAAATTTACAATACAATACAGTGAATCTTACAACTAACAAATGATAAACAAAATAACCCTAACTAACTAGCACTAACAACTATGAATGACATGTACTTAATCGTGAATAGGTAGAGGACACAAGCGATGCACGTGCCTCACAAAGGAGCCTGCCTTGGTTTGAACTTGTACAGTCCGAGTGCGACCATCACGACCGGGAAAAGTTTGGGTGATTACCCCTAACCTCCACTCAAGGGGAGGGAGGTTGTCATCAATTAACAACACGGGGGTACCCGTTTTGATGTTGGGAGAGGCAGCTGTCCATTTGGAGCGTTGTTGAAGGGATAACAGATACTCCTTCGTCCAGCGCGTCCAAATATTAGCAAGTGCATTTTGAGTTCGATTCCAATGACAGCGTACAGATTGCTGCTGTAGTGCATTGGGATCGGGCAGGGCTATGAGAGGTCTGCCAATTAAGAAATGAGCAGGCGTGAGATAATTGAACTCAGCTGCGTCATCAGTAGGACGTATGAGAGGTCTGGAATTTAAGATTGCCTCAACATGCGTTACAGTAGTTAACAATTCTTCATAAGAAAGCACGGCTTCGCCTATTTCACGTAATAAGTGACGCTTCAGGATTTTGATGCCGGCTTCCCAGATGCCGCCAACGTGAGGGGACCTGGGTGGAATAAATGTCCAATCAATGGAGGAGTTAGAACAAAAATCAATAATTTGGTTTTGAAAAGCTAGAGATTTGAAAAGGTTGTAGAGGGCATGCAGCCGTGAATTGGCTCCCACAAAGGTGGTAGCGTTATCCGAAAAAATCTTAGTGGGAATGCCACGACGTGATACAAATCGCTTGAGGGCCATTAAAAAGGCTTCTGAAGTTAAAGAAGAGACTATTTCAATATGCACGGCTTTGGTAACCATACACACGAAAAGGGCAAGATACACCTTGGTACGGGATTTGCCGCGAATTCCATGTCTAAGCCAAAAATGTCCTGTGTAGTCCACCCCCACAATGCCAAAGGTGGGAGATGGGGTCACACGTATAGCTGGGAGATTTCCCATGAGCTGTTGTGCTGGTGTAGGAGCATGGCGAAAACATGTGATACACTTACGTATCACAGATTTGATTGTTTTCCGAATGGAAATTATCCAGTAAGATTGTCGCAAATAGACCGTTAGGAGTTGAACATTGGCATGGGCCAGTTTTAAGTGGGCGTCATTAATAAGTGCCCTAGTGAGGTGATGTTTAGAAGGTAAAATTAGAGGGTGGAGAGTGTCAAAAGACAGCTCGGCCTCCGAAATTCTGCCACCTACACGCAGGCAGCCATTGTTGTCAATAAAAGGATTGAGCGAAACGAGGCCACTGCTAGAGGGACATGTGGCTCCGTCGTTGAGCGCTTTAAACACAGGGAGAAAGGCATGATGTTGTACAATTTTGATGCATGTTAATTTTGCATAATTAAGCTGGTGAGCAGAAAGAGATTTAGTGAGTTTAGTGGGATCCGAAGCTACTTTTGACTTGGCGGATTTAAGACATGTGATAAAGTGAAGAACATATGCCATAACGCGAAGTGATTTTTGAAAGGAGCTGTAGTAAGAGCATACTCTTTCGTTCAGGTACGAGTCGCAAGGCTTGCAGGCTAGCACAGGTGCGTTATTGACGGTTACAATAATGCCATTTGGCGATAAGGTCGATTCAAGAGTTAAGAATTGTGGACCGTGCCACCAAATATCCGAATTTAACAAATCCTTAGGTTTGACGCCACGCGAGAGTAAATCCGCAGGATTAAGTGAAGATTGAATGTGACGCCAAGTAAAGCCATTTGCATTTTCCCTAATAAATTGTGCACGATTACGCGCAAACACGTTACCTTTGAGAGGTGGTGAATGAATCCAGTCCAACACTATCCTGGAGTCAGTCCACAATAGGACAGCATTGGAAGAAAGTTCATGTGAAAGAATTCTAATAACTTTAATCATAAGCTTGGTTAGAAGGACGGCAGCACAGAGCTCTAAGCGAGGAATGGTTAACGCAGTGTCACCCTTACACTTCATATTAGAGGGCACTACTTTAGATTTGGCACAGAGTAAGTTTACAGCATATGTACCGTGTTCATTTACAGAGCGTACGTAAATGACTGCTCCGTAGGCTATTAGGCTGCTGTCGGAAAAGCCATGCAATTCGATGGAAGAGTAATCAGATGGCAGAATGCATCGTGGAACATTAATCGTAGGTATGTCAATTAGTGACGTGAAAACCTCTTGCCATTTAAGGGCGATATCAGGTGGGAGTGATTGGTCCCAATTGAGGGAATAATCCCAGAGTCTTTGAAACAATAGTTTGCAAACAATTATACAAGGTGCCAGTAGGCCTAGTGGATCGAATAAAGAGCATATGACAGATAGCATGGTTCTTTTGGTAAACTTTGTAACATTAAAATTAATTTTGTCTGACAGCACTAGGGTGAACATGTCAGTCACAGTATTCCAAGAAATACCTAAAGTGGATACTGCTTCGGGGGCTTTGGACTCGAAAATTTTGTGACCTGACTTGGCCAGCAGGTGATCTGAAAGATCTGACAAAACAGACTTGTCATTCGAAGCCCATTTACGTAAAAGGAAACCACCCTTTGCCAACAAACTGTTTAATTCAGAGATAGTTTGCTTGGCAGCATGCAGGTTGGGAGATGAATGTAAAAAATCATCAACATAAAAATTGGACGTTAGCACATGTGAGCCCATGGGGAAGTCAGTGCCTTCGTCGGTAGCCAGCTGATGCAAAGTGCGAACAGCAAGAAAGGTGGCTGGTTTTAAACCATACGTCACCGTAGTTAAGGCAAAATCCTGAATAGGTTGGGAAGGAGAGTCCCTCCATAAAACACGTTGTAGGTTCCAGTCAGATGGGTCTACATTAACTTGGCGAAACATCATTTTGAGGTCAGCAGCAATGCCAATTTTATGAATTCTAAATTTAAGTAAAAGATCAAAGAGGTCGTCTTGAATTTTGCTACCATTTAATAGTGCATCATTTAGAGAAATACCAGTAGTGGTTTTAGCTGAAGCGTCAAACACAACTCTAGTTTTAGTAGTAGAGCTGGAAGGTTTGAACACTGGATGATGAGGAATGTAATAATTAATAAGACTGCCACAGCTGGGTGCTGGTTGCATATGTCCTAATTGAATATACTCGTTCATAAACTCATGGTAATCTCGTTTTAATTCGGGATCCTTTTCAAGCCTTTTTTCAATTGCCAGAAAGCGTTTAATTGCCTGAGGTTTGGAGTCGCCTAATGAATTTAATTTAGAATTAACAGGGAGCTTGACCGAGTATCTGCCAGAGGCGTCTCTCGAGTGAGTAGTGACAAAGTGAGATTCTGCTATTTCCTCCTCATGTAAAATTGGGTGGAGGGGGGAAACTTCCTCTACCTCCCAAAAGTGTTTGATCTGATCAGGTAACTCAAAAGGCGTCTGAATCAGATTGCAGAAGGCTTGCGAGGGAGAAGTGGAGAGTGGGGTACGACCCGCAACAATCCAACCTAATTTAGTGTGCTGTAGCACAGGATAAACACCATCGGATCTGGTTAGCTTATCTGGCAGTAAAATGTCAAAGAAGATATCCGCACCAAGCAAGAGATCGATGGGTTTAATATTATCAAAGTTAGGATCTGCATAGACTAGATTTGTAGGCAAATTCCAATTGTCGCAATTAAAACTATGTGAAAGAGTGCCAGGAATGCTATGCACAATTGAACAGTTTATCTTACAAGACCAACTATCAGGAACATTACAAGGTCTAATTGTTAAAGTAGTGCTGTGAGTGCTTGTTAAAGCTTCCGGACCAATACCAGAAATAGTCACAGGCATCTTCGTTGTGGGTAACTTAAGAGAATGTACCGTGCTCCAAGTAATTAAATTAACACCACTTCCAGTGTCGAGAAGAGCAACAAAAGGTTTAGACCTGCCATTATTAGAAGAACAGCTTACCAAAGCTGTCGGAATGAGAGTTGAAGTGGTTGCTTTGGCAGCACTGGTCACAACAGCTGATGCTGCTTGCTGATTAGTAGGAGGTTTATCACCAAAGTGCAAAAGTTTGTGGTGATTTTTATTACAAATAGCACATTTTGTAGTACAAGAATGACCATGGGTCTTCGGGTGAAAACATCTAGAACATCTACCTTGCTTAACAATGAAGTCGTAGCGAGCCTTAGGTGACAATTGTAAAAATGAAGGACAGTCCTTAATCAAATGTTCAGAATTGCATTTTGGACAAATTAGTGCCTTGCTTCTTCCCGTGTTGTTGACGTTGCCTGCCCTGGCGGTGTGAGGCTTGTCATTAACGTGAGAATTCGAAGCGTATACAGTAGGATTGTCAAAAACTCTTAAGCTTCGTTGATGCAGTTCTAGATACTGGAGTAAAGAATCGAAAGTAGGGAGCTCACTGCTATTCAAGGACAGTTCCCATTGCTTGAGAATGTCAGTGGGAAGACTTTTGGAAATTAGTGCAACGAGCAACAAATCTGACAAGTCAGTATCAACCTTGATGCTCTTAATTGCATTCACATGTAATCTAAAGTAGTCGATTAAATTTTGCAAAGAGGAAGAGGAGCCTTCTGCGAGTGCAGGAGGATTTAAAATCGAATTTAAGTGAATGCTAACGATAGATCTGGGAGAGTCATAACGTTGCTTCAATAATTCCCATGCAACTGTAAAGTTGTCATCGGTAATAGGCAAGTTGTGCAACAAATCCTTGGCTTGTCCCACAAGTGAGCCTGATAAGTAATAAAATTTATTAGAGTTAGGCATGTCATCTTGACATATAAGGCCTTCGAAAATGTTTTTAAATGTAAGCCAGTTAGTTTGATTGCCATCAAAAGTGGGCAATTTAATTTCAGGTAATTTAATATTGCACTTAGAACTTCTAGAAGTACAGTCAGAAGGGCTTGATCTGTTAGAAACAGAATCATTGTCAGCGAGAGTTGAATTGTAATTGGATACTGCCACAGTAGCTGCAGCGAGAACATCATGATATCTGTTGAAAAGATCATCTAATTGAGAAGAAGTCTCATCAGATGGATCGACATTGTCAATGAGATCGTTAAGTTTATCAAAAATTTTTATGAGCGTTTCCCTTCTGGAGCTTAGTTGTTCACAGGTGAGCACGGTAAGTGGCTCATTTTCTGTGAGAAAATTCGAGATGGAAGTACAACCATTCTTTAACCTGGTCATTACGTTAATAACCCTTTTAGGAAGCGTTTGTGATGTTGCCATCTTGGATGCTCAATCGGCAATTGATGGACACAGGATAGAACAGGAATGTTGAGGGATCAGAAGGGAGCCCTAACCTAATATTAATTGACACTAAACTTTCCCCAAAAATACATAAACACTAAACAAAGCACACTGTATGTACATGAGACACATAAAAAATGCAATTAATAACACAGATGTGTGTGACACAATGAACACTTGAGCAGACATGAAATCAAGGAAGCACATAAAAATGTAAATACACAAATGTATACATGTAACACTTGGAAGTGTGAACAAGTACTGTGTACAAATTATACATGAAATGTAAATACAAGTGTGTACATATGAAATTAAAGGACCACATACATAATGTAGATCCACAAATGTACATGTAACACTTGTGAATGTGAGTGAGACACTGTGTATATACGTGAAATCAAAGAAGTACATACATGAAGTGTAAATGCACAAATGTATACACATGAAATTAAAGTAGCACATCAACTTTACGTGCTGTAACAAATGAGATTGGTAACTGAGTTGGAATTGATAAAAAAAATCAGTAATTGTAATATCTTTACAAGCAAGCAAGCTAATCCCCTGAATAGACGCACATCTATGAAGTTCCTGCACTTACAATTTGTTGAAAACCAGCTGAGTGGTGCAGCATCAGTAGTGGGACAGCGTCAGTAAGTAGTACAGCATACAGCCTCGTTACACGATACAGGAGCATACAGCCTCGTTACACGATACAGGACAGTAAGTACATGTAACATTTTAAGTCAGGCATAAGTATGTTACATAAAAAACAAGTACATTGACAAGGTAAATACAATTAACACTTGATTTGCGATAAAATAAATACAATTAACACTTGGTTTGCATATATGGTAACAAGCACACTCAAAAGACAAAAGATGATGGCTCAAAAGGCACATACAAAGTGAATGCTGATGTAAGTATCAGCTTTAATGCCTGGTAGACATTGACAATGGAAGTACAAAAAGAATAAGTGCTGATGTGAATATTAGCTTGGTACCTGGAAGGCATTAAAAATAGAAGTTAAGCTTATATATATATAGGTATACATAAATTTACTGGTAAAATCCGAAGCTCGAAGGTCCAAAATGGATCGGAGAGCATAAACAGTATACATAAAATAACATATAGGCATAGATAAATTTGCTAGTTCAAAATCCAGGCTCGAAGGAACAAAATGGATGGGCGGGTCGAGCAAAGTGGACTGGTTGTGAAGTAATGAGGCTTCGACCCCTTCCCAAACATTCCTAGAATAGCTCCAGTTTGATTTAATTAAAGTTCGAAGGACCACCCAGACTCCTGTAATGAAAAAAAACAGGTTATAATCACCCTTGCAGGTCTGGACTGCAAGGATGGGAGTGGGAAGAGAATGCTTGTTACCATAAAAGTTGTAAATTAAATCATATAAACATATATTCTATTTAAAACAAAATACATCTTAAACCATACGGGGGAGAAGGAACAAAGGGTTGCAGCACACAAAATCACAATGTAAATATACAATTTTGCCCATGACATGGGACCATATTAGTGCGGTAGCACAGAACTTGTTTCTCTTGCATCTTGCTGAAGTTGGCATGACTGCGGGCGGGCAGCTAACCCTAGCCCGCTAAGGCACTTGCAGTTCAGGAGATTGTGGGTGCTGTAAGTGAGCACCAGCGAGAACACGAAGCACCAGTTAGACACATGATGTCGGCGATGCAGTTTGTAAAAATAATTAGTCACAAATGCCATACAAGCATGATCACAAAGTATAGTTAAATCACGTGGCAAACAGCACAGTTTGCAGAATGGTTAATTAAGATTGCCACGCAAGCATGAACACAAAATATAGTTGAATCACGTGGCGAGTAACACAGTTTGTAGAATAGTTAATTGAGATTGCCACGCAAGCATGAACACAAAATATAGTTGAATCACGTGGCGAGTAACACAGTTTGTAGAACAGTTAATTATATGCAGCACATAAACGTGAACACGTGGCAAGCAGTACAGTTTGTAGAATAGTTAATTATATGCGCCACATAAACGTGAACACGTGGCAAGCAGTACAGTTTGTAGAATAGTTAATTATATGCGCCACATAAACGTGAACACGTGGCAAGCAGTACAGTTTGTAGAATAGTTAATTATATGCGCCACATAAACGTGAACACGTGGCAAGCAGTACAGTTTGTAGAATAGTTAATTATATGCGTCACATAAACGTGAGCATAAAATGCAATTGAACACGTAGCAAGTAGCAGAGGCGCAATAGTCACCAGTAGCAGCATTGAATGTAGACGGCAAGAATGGCCGCAAAGTTGAGTGGTGAGACAGTATGCTCGCCAGCCACGTTGTAGAAGCAGAAAATTGCTCAGCAGGAGGAGCAATTTACATGCAGAGCGGAAACATTCGCTCCACACGGAGTCCAGGCGGTTGGCGCTGTATATGCAGAGAACGGCATGGCACGTCCGCCCCGCATCAGCTCACGACCAAGACTGAGTTTTCCGTTGCACGCCGCTCGCGAGCTGGCGCCGCGCAATGTTGCGCCATATGTTGCAACTGGGGAGTTCTGGGAAGATAGTAACACACACACAAAGGCGCGCGAGCGTCGGCGGCGAGGCAGCGGCTGCCGCCACGCGCCGCGCGCAACGGAGTTCGTTATTGCGAGTGGAAAATTCTGGGAATTTTTAAGCGTGCAGCTGCGCTCGGCGATTGAGCAACGCTGTCGCGTGAGCGGACTACCAAGAAATGAGGCTCTGCCGCACGTGGCAATCTGAAAGCTTAGTTGGAAGCGTAATTCTGAGGAGTTGCACCATTGTGCGAGAACTTCAAAAATGTACGTCTTTGAATAAAATAAAAAATATAATTATGAAATAGAACAGCTTGCTCTGACAGTACGGATAAAAACTAACATAAAAACAAGCAGTTTTAAGCATTGAGATTATATATCTCAATTCACAAGAAACAATTAAAAACAAATTCAACTTTTTCGCGTAATTCATTTTGATGTGAAGATTAGTTCTTTCCATATTAGTAATTTAAGGGCAGACAAGGCAATGTCTAGTGATGAAACTCTGAAAACTAACTGTAGGGAGCTGAAAAGGGAAAGCCTTACCTTCTATGATTGCGCAGCTTCCGTACGACGGCTAGTCGAATGAAAAAGTACTAAAACACTACGTAAATAAGATTGCACTCAATTTAAGCACGTTTTACTTTGGAGTAGTAGACATTGGAGATTAATTTTTTTGCCGACAAATTTACAGTCATGGTGGCTTCCAATATGCTTCTTCCAAAGTACTAGAACAATGCTTAAAGACCCCAGCAGTTTCAAAAAGCTATCGAAATTCACACGTAACTTTTCCCCAGCTTAATAAGTCGTGCTTCTTTCTAAAGATGTAAGAGGAAACGGGATATCGGAGGGAGGGACGGATGAAGGCTAAGTAGATTAGTTGGCCTTTAGTGTGAAGCGACTGTAGAATTTATTTGAAGGGAAGATAATTGAATCATTGGGAATTAATTCTTTCACTCAGGGAAAAGTTACTCAGGGTAGAAAATTTGAAATCTGCTCTTTGATGTGGGCATCGACTTAAATTCAAGATAAAATTGATACTCATGGATATTTCCACGAATTAGAGAATGCCCAACCACTAGAATGCAAATAAATACGGATAAGTAAAATAGACGGTACCTTCGTTACTTGGATTAAGTGCATGGAAAGTGTAAATCTTTTACTAGTTCTTCAAAATAATGTAAATTACCATTTGCAATCTCACTTGCGATAAAAGAAGAATTAAGAAATTAAGAATAGCAAATTAGTCGCAAAACTATTGCTCTTATTACTCTACCAGATTGATTTAAGTGAATATTGCAGAGTCGCATGGTGCAAGATGGATGGAATTCTAATATAATTCGCGTTTGGAAAGTGGGTGGTTTCTAATTTATTACAAGTTGATTACAATTGAAGAAATACAGTTAAATTAGATTCCATAAAAAGCATAACATATGGGTTAAATTCCATTGGTTATATATTTGTAATAAAAATCATGGTTAATATGATTATTGATGCATGGATATGCTATTTTACTCAGTACTTAAAATCAATGAAGTCCATACAAATGTGTAGTAAACAGGATTGCGTTTATCCAAAAAGAATTTGCAAACCACATAATCAGATAATGAAGATAGTCATTTGTGGCTTTCGATGACCTTATTTCACTAATTTTCATATTCCTTTACAGTTTTAAGTTCACAATTAAAGAGGAAAATAAAATGTTATAACTTTTGTAAAAGTGTTAATCATATTACTCTTAACTTTGAACATATAAACATTTGTTTTGCCAATAGGTAGGTTTATCAAAACTGACTTACTGCTGAGAATATTTTCTTACAATACAGATAATGTTAATTATTGATTGATCACTTCAAGGAATCATAAACCAGATCAGGATCAACAGATCGCTAAAAGAAATCCCTATTTAATACAATAGTTACCAATAATACATTCCTATAAATGTTATACCGTCCATCGTATTATAAAACTGTTTCCTTCTCTAATGGACACATTATAGAAGACATTAAACTGTAAAAAGATAAATCACGTTTAGGTACAATACTTTGTGCTACGAACTGTTTCAATACAATTAGACGACTACACTAACCATCAAAACGAAAAATATCTTGACTATCGTACAGTTTGATTAAAATGATTTGGCGTTACCGAATTATAAATATATAATGTGCAGATATTTAATAACTTATTACACTTTAGAGAAAGGAGACAAGTATTATCAACCAGAGTGAATAACAAATAAGATAATAACATTAAGTATGTGAGAGGCTCCTATAGCTTTTAAAATTTTAATTTCTAAAATTAATTCTAAAAAGGAGAGAGAACATTACACATACCATCTTCAGTAAAATAATAGCCAAAATTTAGATCAATGGACTAAAACACATGATCGTATCTAAACTCAGATAAGCGAATCAAAAGGAAATAGGTTCTGATGGAAGATTTCAAGAATTTAAATATTGACGTCATTCTGTAATGGGTGTAATGGAATGAAAGAACGCGAAATTGGTGGGGTGGTGGTGGTGGATCCCGCGATTAGTTTGTAACAATCAGTTTAAGTCAATCTGTAGAATATTTTAATATAATATTAGTATATTGATATACAAATACGTTTAATTCTATTGTATTAACATATTTTTCTGCCACCTGGCTACCAAATCTAAAGGGAGAAATGTAAATTTTTCTCTCTTATTTACAGGCGCAACGCTGAGAACGTATAAAATTCTGAACAGAATTTTGCCTTTCTTTACAATTCAACTTGTAAATACTTACAGGAATTTATAAAATCTACATTTCGTTCCTGGAGGCTCCTGGGAGAAGGGTGTGAACTATTCTGGACCACCTTTTTTGGAAAGCGTGTTAAATTTGAAATATTTTTTCTTTCAGGAATATTCACTTTTTGATTTCTTTACAGGAAACTATAATCTACATAGGTAACTGGTTACACCCAAATTTCTTAATCCCTCCCAAAATGCATGGCATGAAATCAACACACGTAAAAATATGAACATATTTTTTTCGTAGTATGAAATGTAGCGAAAACTAGTTAGTTTATAAAATGTATTAGTTAATGGTGATAGTTCAGTGGAAAGCGGGATATGCGTGGGTTTTTGAGTGGCACTTATATCTTGTAATTAGTACCTAAACTACGCTAGGGACAAGTGAATCTCAAAAGTTAAGAGTTTTTGCTCTAATACAATTTTATTGTAATTGCACAGCGCACAAACGAGTACTCTAGAATTAGAGTACGTGTCATCCGTAGGAGGTTCATCGCGTGGGTGGAGAGGACACGAGGCGACCGAAGATGCCGGGCAGTGATCTCGTCTCTTGTTTGAGAGCGATTTGCTGCCCGGGAAAGGCCCTTTACGCGACCTTCTGCGCCCGGCTGCTGGGGCAACGTCTCTAGATAGCGAAGGCGTTAACTATAGAGGTCTTGACTTTTATTTTTAACTATAGCCCAGAAATTGGAAAATCTGAAAAAATAACCATGGTTTGAGAGGACATTTTGAGATTTTTCGTACCTGGGGCGGTGTTCTCCGACACGGTTCTTGTAAATTTGGGTTCCAACTTGTTCTATCATTTTCGAACCTAATCCTTCACGCGATCTAGTTTCTCATAAATTGCCAACAAATTTAAAGGTCAAAATTAGAGGGTGCTACAACAATGTATACTAATGAATAATCAACTTTAGAATAAATGTGCAGAACTGTTGTAATTTTCAATAATCAAGGTTAAATACATTAAAAAATATTTTATTGAAAATCTGAAGGGAAAAAATCACAATTTGTTTTGAGAGAAATTTAGGAGATTTTTAGCCCGTGACGAGATTCTAAGATGCTTAAAAATATTTTATTTCAATTTTTTTAGTTTCATTTTGGCTGTAAGAAAATATCAAAAATAATTTTAATGGTAAAAATGTTTTTCTTAATTTCATTTTTTCTTTAATCTGATAAGTGTTAACTTGACGAAAAAAATAAAATTAGTTTTGGCTGTACAGGGACATGGGTGGTGGGATGGGGTCAAGAAACCTTCCAAAAATCTTTGTAACTCAAGTCATTTCTTTTAGGGACCTTTTAACCATCTTATCCGGAGGCACCCTTTATGCCACGTCGTACACATTTTCACTCGTTTTAGGAAAAGACTCCTTAAATTGAATGTTGAAATGTAATATTTATCAGATTCTTTCCATTAAAACATTACTCTTTCTGAAAGATTTTCAAACTCTAGTGGTTTGTGGAGATGTTTCAGGCCAAAGGCGTGGAGATAAAATTACCTGCCACATACTTGGCACCTTTGAAAGCCACGGCGGCAGAGCTCCTTCCTGCGTTGTGTGAACAAGGCGGTGACTGCAGCGACCCGAGCGCAACAGCCCTTGAGGACTGGAAGAGGTGCGTCGGGTGGATTTCGCGTCGAAGGAATGCTGGGTTCGAGCTGAAAGAGTTGGTCAGTCTTGCGTACATCTACACGTAAACTACAGCGGTTGTAAATATTATTCACATACCGGTAATGTGAAAGTTATATGCTCCAAATCTAAAGATTGAGGAAGATTTTGCAGTAATTAAAATGCCATATGAATTGCAGAAAACTATTTTGGGAATACTTTTATTTCTTTGCAGTTTTTAGGTCTTGGATGCTATTTGCAAGGTACAAAACAATTCGGGATAAAAGTTCAGGATTGCGTGTTAAGAAGTGAAATAAATCATAAAAATACTTAAATATTCCAACACTCGTAACTAATTGTAGAACATTTAATAAAACTTTAATATCTTGACATAGTCTTAAATATCTAATGATTTAAGACACGTCACTACATAAATAAAAAGAAAACTAATTTTGACAACTGATTGCGGAGAGGCGTGACAGATGGCATGAAATGAATTAATGGTGGATTACTCCGAAAGCGCAAAGCCCTCAACACTCCGGGTCTTGGAGATGCGTTATATGAACTAGACGCAACAATTTTCAAAAAGAAAATAGATTTTTCTCATCCTAGTCTTTTAGTGATGTCGCTTATAAAATCAGATATGATAGGCTTGTATTAATATAGCGATAATAGTAATAATAAATGCTTTTATTAAAATTGATGTCTGAATACTTTCTTGTGCCTCTTCAGAACGTGGAACTATTCCATCTCATCTGAAAGCAAAGATATGAGCAGAATTGTTATTCCGTATAAATATTGACAAAGAACTTTCAAAGTCGTGAATTATTTAATGCATGGGGAAATGCGTATAATTACGCAAACCTGTCTGTTTCTGTTTGAACTCGCATGCAAATTTATCAAGTATGCACATAGGCCGGTCGATTAGTGACGGTAACGCATTTAATTTTTCTAATTAACAAGGAAATCTGAAAATCCGATATTGAAAATGCAAGGTCAAGGTCTCCTGACGGTGCAGGTCGCGGCTTGTGCCTCCCCCCCCCCCAAGCGCGGGCAGGTTGTTCGCCAAGGCCGCCTGCAAATGTCGGTGTAAAGGAGCCTCGATGCCTGGGGGCCAGCGCTTCGCCTCTCAACGCGCTCATTCCCCGTAAGATCCAGAAAGTGGTGTTCGTGCGAAAGCTCACGCGGTGCGAGGCGGCGAACAGTGGCTTCTTACGAAAAGGTTTGCCAGATTTTTTTATTAAATGACAGAATTGAGTTATATTTCAAAACTGTTTATTGCTATTTCGCGTTTTCTTAGTTTAGTTCTTACGGACGGACAGCGCTTTTACAAGCAAGACCAGTTGTCTGCAAGACCTAAGCTGACCGTAGAAAATTCATGCTTTTGTCACTCGTAAGTAAAAGGAATTGCAAAAACAAGAAATTTAGATTAATTTTTTTAAATATTACACATTTGAAAATGAGAAATCGGACTTGTGTACTTAATTTTAATAGATCGTTCCTTTGGTTTAAAGAGAACGTAAATAATATAGCTACGTTTGTGACACGAACTGTAAAGTAGCTTCTCCCAGTTTATGGGCCCGGTATCTAGTGGCGTGCCGCCACTCCGTAGCGATTTGTCCAACCTTTGCTTTAAAATTCCGTGCCAATTTCTGTGGGCGCAGAGCCAGAGATCTCTAGTAAGCTGGTTACCTTGATGCCTGGGGTAAAACTGTGGCGGAGGCGAGAGCAGAGGACCACACGAGCGACTCCGCTGCGGCCCGAGGTGGGCGTACTTTTTCTCGTACACACTTCGACATTAGCGTTGCCTGCACTTTGTGTTGACCTCCAAGAGGATAGGTTTGTCAGATGTTCGCTTACCTAGTTTCTCAAGCTTTCCTTTTGTATGCATACTGATACCAAGGAAGCGAAATTAATTACTCGAGTTTGCAGTTATTACAAATATCCTTTCTACATTCACTGAATAGTTTATATTCCACTAGTTTGTAGTATAGATAGCGTCAGTTTATCACAAAAATGAGTCGTACTTCTTCACGTGGCGAGTTTATACGTGTAATTTTGATGATATCGTAAAAATAATTCAACTTGGTAACGTAGTGCCCAGTTAAATTATTTGTACTTCGCTTGTGAAGTCTCGTTATGTCCGCTAGACGAGTGGATCTGTGTTCAAATTTAATGATGCGTGGATAGGAACCGAAATGTAGCAATTACGGCTGATTAAAACGTTTCGGAGCTGATGAGCGACCCGTTGGTGGCCCGTGGCATCGCTACCTGCGTGCTCGCCCACTAGCGAAGGCGTTACTCGTTGCACCCGAAAAAGGCTGACTGTTCCATAACTGCGAATTTGATCGTTTGAAACATTTGCGGGAAGCACGGACAAGACCAACTGGAAGTACTGCGTGTGGTCTTGGTATTATGTCTTTGACTAGCTGATTTCTGACGAATGGAACCGACGGAATCAAACGAAACAAACTCCGCCCGACATGGTTTCCCGGCGCCCTTGGAAGAGGTCGTTCGGGTTCAATGTGCAAATTTCCATTACTAGCACGTGCTTGAACGGATTGGGCACATCGGAAGCGAACGTCAGGACATCAGCCGGCAGACGATTCGACCCCCCCCCCCCCGTGAGCGCTGCAGTAACAACACAACGGCTACGGCCAGTGAATCCGCGTTGGGGCAAGAAAAGTTCGGGTGCAAACGGCAGACTGCTTGGCGAGTGAGCGTGTTTACGTTGCATTAAACTGCCCTAGACATTAGCCTTTATATTCTTACATATAAACCACAAGTAATGAAATTGGAAACGTAAAAACTGATCGCTGAGAGAGAGTGATATGTAATGAGAAGTTTCCTTTTGCATTAGCGGGATTCTAATTTTCACAAAAACTATTGGCGACCTATTTCAAATATTCTCATTTGACATTTTGGCAATATGCTGACAATTTTGCGGGATTAAATCTGCTTTCCAGTTTTTTATTCATAAAAGAATGAAAACATTCTCTAGGTCCATAACGAACTTTCTCAAGCGCGGAATTAACTTTTGATGCCGCCGCCGCGCGCGCTGCGGTCTAGAACTGCCTATTAACCCGAACGGATAATGTGCATAACAAAGATACACTGGGTTTAGCGTAAGTTCTTACTTTGAGTTAATTTGTTAAACAAAACTGTGGCTACGAGCAGGACCGCAGTCTGTTAATAAAAACTGAGAGTTCTGCGCGGCAGCACGGACTTGGGTGCTGCGGGAGATGGTAGAGGGTTTGGTAAAATCACGTTTCAAACGTTAGACACTAATTTTTAGGTAGTATTTATAATTCACTGAAAGCTATGTGCTTAATTTCGTGGTTCTACGCGCTAAGGACTTTTTGCGACTTCGAATCCCCCACTCCTTGACAGATGTTCTCTGCGTTTATTCCACCCCAGTGTTGTCGGAAAAGTTCACACCAGTACTTCACATGGAGCAAGCTCTCTGTACTGTGGTAAAGTATGGGCCGCCTCTCCAGATGAAATGCGTGAAAACAAAGTGTGCAAACTGTTTAGGTCTCTTGGAAGAATTAAATTTATAACTTTATTGGACAGGATTTGTCAAATTTTAGCCTTTAATGTTTCAAATGTTAACTGTAAGTCTGTCAAGGTTTCAGCCATTTTTTTATATTTCTAGTAAAACATGATTATAATTTTTTCTTATTGACGAATTGGGACAAAACTAAGAGCACTTAAATAAGTTTTCAGGTCGGAGATAGGAAGACTGTTTTTTTCGTTCACGACACCAAAGTTTTGTACCTTATCCTATTATTGAAGCCACAAAGTTAAAATGGCCGAGAACTCTCGAAAGATATCATAGATTTTTCCTCTTTATATACCGGTTTACAAACAAAATCCCAGTTTTCTATTAATTATTGAAAAACTAACATACAGGTAGATCAAATTAAAGATAAAAATAAGATGTAGGATATCGAAGACCACTTTGTCTATGGTTGCTTATGAGAAGGTCTGGTTTAAAATTATCTATACACAAAGGGCGTTAAAAGGGTTCTAATGCTAGAGCATCTACAAAAGGTGATGTTCTCTCCCATACGTCACATATAGTTTTTAGTTTTTGACAAAAATCTACGGTCATTAGAACCAATTAACGACTGTGGTACATACAAAGCTTTTTTACCTATTTTTATTGTTCAGATTTACTCATTTACTAATTAACTAGACTGGGTTTGTCTTTTCACACTTCTCTCCCATAATTGTCATCAATCCCCTGCATACGTGAAAAGTTGAATGACACCTGTTCTAGTTCCCCTCTTAACCACGATCCTTTCGATCTAGATTAGTTACTCGGCGTATATCGATCTCTGTATCGAAGGCAATAGTGAAACCCATCAGTAAAAAATAAAGTAAATTGTTTGCCATGGCGCTTGTGGTTGGAATGCAACTTCTTTTGCCCTGCTATTCGGTTAGACACGAACATATGGTTCGACCTGCCCATTAGCAGTGACACAAGTTTATCTTAATTGCTCAATTTGAGCATACATTTTTGAATTGAACGGCCATTCAGATTTACGCAAGAGTTATGGCGATTATGAATGTGCTGATTCAATGAACGCTGAAACGCTGAACTCCATATGGTCATTGGTAGTGGTTTGCCCTGATCTTTCTTGCTTTATTCTTCCCCAGTTTGCTTCTCAAACACCAGTGCTAGATACGTTGCATACCGTAAGGGAAATGTCAAATGTCTCGGATACCTTTGTTAAGAGTTTCTTACCATAAATTAATTTGCAAAGTGATGTTAAGCCCTCTACATTCTCGAGGTTTAAAATATTATTCTGAAGTTAACTACATTGTAATATTTCGTGTTGTTTCATGTTGCGGTAAACTATTTGCCATGACCGTCTTGTGAAGAGGCTACGTTGATCCGCGGAAGTAGGATATTAAATTCGAAGCAAAATGGCTGAAACCGTAAATTACTGATGAAAAGGGACTATAGAAGACAATATTTGGGACAGGTTAAATTCCATATTGGACATTTTCAATATTAAGTGTTTTCTAATTCCTCTGGCTTTATTAAATAAAATAGTGATATATCGAGTCTGTAGTACTAAAAAGAAATTTAATTAAAAATAAACATCATATGAATGTACGTAGTTTGCAAGACTTTCAAAAATTTTAACATAATTTAATTAAAATATTAAGATTAATTATATATCATTCATTGTTGTTGCAATTAAAAATGTATTTATTGGACTTTAAATTTTTGTTTCAGAGAAGCACCTAAGGCAGTAACATAAGAATTCGAAGATTCTCTAATAGAGCGAAGTTAGAGGAATGAATGTCGTAACTAATAAGCAATTAATTTTTTACATTTTGTAAAAGTACGTAGCACATTTAAAGACGCCAAACTAATTTGGTTAATTTCAAGAATATTTTGAGTAGTATTTTAGTGTTTAAATTGAAGTGGTAATGATGGTCTTGCGTTTTGAGATTGCGAAGTTAGTGTTCAGAAATTTTCAACTATGATGGTGTAATTTTATGTGCTTGGTGCACCAATTTATGATTTTTATAAATTTAATTGACTAATTTAAAAGTAGTGTTTCTTTTTGGAATATATTTTGTGATCTTACTGTCAATTACATAATGTGTTTTGTATTTGAATATTGTATGTATCTGCGATAGTATTGTAAAAAAGCGAAGAAAGTTTATGAAAGTTAACGAGGTTGTGTGTAAAGATCTCTGAAGTAAAGAAAACGGTCAGATATTTTGTTACTTTCTTTGAAACATTTGTGTAGCAATTGCTGCATTAAACATTGCTCACTACTTTAGCATGTTCCCCCACTACCATAAAATCAAATAAAATTGTAAATGAACTACTTAGTAAATTATGTGAACCTTTACCTCCTTAAATAACTTGAAACTATTCTATTGAAAACTACTGCTTGGAACTTGTTGAAACTATTGTATTCATTTGAAATGAGATAAAATAAATGTGAATGTACATTTATCATTTTCAGATAAAACTGAATAAACTTTAAAAGGAGTTTAACTAGATACTAAATAAAAATTTGTTCAAATTTTATGATATAAAACGTTAATCGTCATACCACCGCAGCTGAACGTATACCAAAGTTACGCCTGTTATTTTTCCCTGATTGGTAGACAACTAAATTAAACGGCTTTTACAGAATAGAAATCTTTGAACCGGCCGAGTTTAGCTCGGAGCAAACATTGCCGATGACTATGCAGTGACTCTGAGGCCGTCGGGTCGAATTGGTATATTGTAAGATTGTAGATAAAATAATAGCTATGTGGAATCCGGCTGCTTTGATCACTAGTTTTCGCATTTTCTCAGAACATCCAGCCGAATGCCAGAGCAGTACCCCATCGAATGGCTCACAGGCTGCGTGTGATCTTTCCTGCCCCTTCCTTGGCCGGTTTAAACACATGTGGAGCGACTAGTCTGCTTGTCCTGGCTCGTTGGCTACAGCGCAAAACCCTGGCTGGAGATCGCCGGGGGGTGGGTGGGAATGCACTCCTGGAAAAAATTACCATTTGCAAGTTGGTTGTTACCTTAAATGGCCTCTGTCCAGAAATAATAAATGCAATACCTCAAATAATTGACTATATTTCTATCAATCCACAAATTGTAGGTTCCTTTCAAATTTGTATTGGTTATTTTATTTTCATTTAAATATATACTTTTATTAATTCATATTATACTTTCATTGATTTAATTATCATTTTTCTACTTCAGTTCTCAGCTCGAATTGTGGGGATATTTGAGAAGTACATTAATACATGTTAATAAAATAACATGATAGTCCATAATATTTAATAAAATTATATATTCACATATGCGATAAGTGTATTTGTTTGATGCAATGAAGTACTCTAAGTTCCTTACAGTAATACATTTTAAGAAATAAATTAATACATTTAATGAATAAATTTACATTATTCAATGAGTCAGTTATTACTGTAATTCAAGTACTTTGTGTTCATTTATATAAATAAACGTAGCGTGTAAACACTTTTTGCTCGGTGGGTAATGCAAGTAATTCAAATTATCGTTAATGTTCTCATGGTAGTAAGCCCATTCAGTCATGAAGGGCACGTCAAGGGATAATATCCAATGTATGTAGCTGGTTTATCTTTGCAAATAGTTTTTATTACACAGGAGGAAATATTTTTTTTATGAATTCTTAAAGAATTTTTTTTCTACATGAAATCGTAATTTAAATTAATATGTACACGAGTTAGGTTAGAGATCCCAGAGCTCCAGAAAACTTGCACAGTTTTTTGCGTTTCTCGCTTTAGTACATATCACACATTTTAACTGTTTTTGACTGTAAGTAAATTTTTTTTAGTCGTAAGGTCTCCACTCAAAGTATTACTTCAGCAATTGTCAAGCACATCTTCATTATAAACTGCACTATTAATTACGTTAAGGGAAATGATGTACTAAGGGGAAACGTAAACAGTATATACCAAATTTGTAATCATTTTAGGGTCCTGAAAATCTGTCACACTTTCATTTTAGCCAAATGCAATAGAGCAAGAACAGCGTTGTAGAGTATTCACTTTCATCCCAATAAATGTATAAATCTGACTTTGTAAAATGAAATAGAAATCACCAAAATTCTGTTTAAGAAATATTTCGAAATTGAGTTTGAACATAGTTTTCTCAATTTTGCTATTAATCCTGCCAAATTTCTAAATTATTCCTGAGATTTAAGTTCTAGTTTGTAATGGTGCAACAGATACTTCTGTTGATACATGCTGAACAGCCCCTTGTCAAAGCACGGGCTCGAAGGGGCTCCAATGATTAAGGGCCCCCAATAGTTCTTAAGAAAATTATTTAATACTAAATTTTTCAAAAAATGAATCAAAAACCCGTATAAGAAAAGTGATGTATGATTAAACTACGCAAAAAATGGACATAATGGAGTGACGTCGCGCATTACTGGATAATATTTATAATATGGATTGTTGCTGGTTGGTACACGAATGTCGCCCAGCGATGAGAAATTAAGATTATTAAAACAAAACTCACTTTTAAATTAAGGGGGGAAATGGATAAAAGTAAGAGTAGGGAATTAACGAAGGCTCAAGGGTCCCCAACGCTATTAAAACGGTCCTGTTGCTGACTCACCGAGACTCACGGCGTCTTCCTATAGCGTATCTTTCACGCAATAAATATTACCCATTAATGTTGTACTAAAACACTTCAATAAAATGGCGTTATTAATATTAAAGACTGATTCTTAGCTACACATGACAGTTTCTTGACTCATTAAAGAGCAGTCATCAAGATAATATTATTGGAGTCTCTCTTATCAATGATTTCCATACACCTATACGCACAGCATCTATTTCTTTAAACCTTAGGACAGGAAAATGGAAATCAGCTGAAACAAAGCAGATATTAATATTTTTTGGAGCTTATTACTACCGCACACAAGCACGATTCTTTAAATTTTAATTTCTTATAAACCACACACAATAAGGTGAAGAGTTTTCATTTCTTTACGAAATACGTGCAGTTTACAGACTGAAAACGCTGACTGGTCATAAATTACACGTTACGCCCCGAAACAACTTTCAGTATTCCTTGTGATCATCGCTGGTCAGGGCTGTTTCATTCTGATCTAGAGGTTGTGGTCAGGACTGCTCCGTAGAGCGCCCTGGCGAGCAAAAATGAACTACATCATTAGTCTTCGCAAGCCGCGAGGTGTTATGGAATTAAGACAGTGATAGCGGCGGAATCGGGGGGGAGGGGGACATTGGCCATCTTCGAAGCGTTTTCGTGATGCTTGGGATCACAAGAAAGCATCACGAAGGTTTTCAACTCGCTCTCAGAATTAACTGCATTTTCCGACAGCGGGTTGAAAACCTTTTTGATGCTTTGTTTTATTTTTAAATAGAAAAGATCGACATGAAAAAAACGAAAAGCCGTGGATTCACTAAGAAAGTACACCAAAACTACTATTTCGGGAAAATGTACACGGGATAATTTTAAGTATCTAATTTGGAGCACATATTTCATTTAAAAAAAATCTACATGTGGTTCAAGGAAGAGATCCAACAAACTTTTTGAATTTTTAAAATTACAGAATTTCGGACTGAAAATCGGACGCGGACTATTTTTATGTATGTATTTTGATCCATTCCAGTAAAAAAGAAAAGAAAAATTTTGGAGCGTTTTTTGAGAAAATTTGGAACATGTCTTTTAGATGAAAATATCTGAAAACGAAAATATCCATTTCATATTAAAGGGTCTGTATATCAGGTAGGCCGAGTGATCATTTTGGTGAAAATCCTCCATACGGTTTGGGTGCTAGTGTTGTTCGCAAGACGCACAGATGGACGGATTGACGGATTGATGGATAGTCGGTCAGATGGGCGGACAAGGATGAGACGGACAGACAGCCATACGGATAGCCGTTGAGAGAAAACCAGTATTGCGGTATTCAGGGCTTCCAAAACGTGGATATTACTGCGTCGGGCATAGAAAAAGTAATTTATTATGTAAACGCAAGAAAAAGCTTGTCTCGCAAAAGTTTTTTATTCCCAAATTGCTAATTTTCCTGGAGCATTAGTAACTTTTTTTACTACATAGTAGATTTGAGAAAATAAAAGTTCTGACTTTTAGAGATTGCTGCAACGGTGTGTTTGAAAAATAGCATTTATTCCTGCTGTAGATCTTTGTAAATGATTTTCATAGTTAATTGTAGGAAAACTGTTTTTTCCTTTTCTGGATTGCTCATGATGGAGAGGCGCGGAGGTCGATCAGAGAGCGTTGCCAGAGCACGTGGCCTTGAACTGCTCGTCTTCCTGGGAATGAGTTGTTTCTTTCGTGGTTTCCTAATCTCCGCTCGCCCCTTCACGCACTTCCCGTGAGTAATCAAAAAGCCTCTGCGTTAGTGAATGTGTGTGCGTGCGCGCGAGCGAGTATGTGTGTGAAACAAGTGGGAGAATGATTTTTTCTAACGAAGTATACTGCGAGAATGCTCAGTTTAGAAGACGTCAATATATAGTTTTCCGTCATCTTCATGCCACAAGCGTATTCCTGGTCTTCTTTCCTCTGCCCCTTCCTGTTCCGCTGTGAACATATTGGGGTTATCGTCGATGAAATGCCCGTGCGCTGGAGACGCAGTGGGGGATCCACGAGGGGAATCGAGGCCACGCCCCCTCCCCCAGAAGAGTTTGTTTGATATCTTCCTTTGTCGTGCTGCCCTACATCCGCCTTAAACTGTCCGGAGGAAACTGCCCATGAGAACGACTGTCCAGAACAGCAAGACTATAAATCTCATCAAGAACTGCCACCCCACTACCCATTCATTACTTGTTTACATTACATTTGCCGATAATACAATTTCTGATGTATGGTTACATTAGTTGAGCTCTGTTTGTATCCTCGCATCCCACGCACGACCGAATGTGTAGAGGAAACAGTGGTTCACAGTAAACACTACAAAAAAACAACAACAAAAAAACAAAAACAAAAAAAAAACTTTGTAATAACTCCGCTTGCAGGGGAAAATTAATAATATAGGCTCTTCTGGATAATTTTCCATTAGTTTACCAATACATCTCTTGTTGACGAGTTTTTTGTTATTTATAATTAATTTCCTATCACATCAAAGGTTTATTGTGTATGGAGGCCAGAATACTAACTCTTGGAAGGCGATGATCTGAAGTAAACAAAAGTAATTATTCATTCTGCCTTCGAGAAACTTCAAGTGAACAAGTAATATTTCGTTGGTGACGCGGTGGCGGCTCCGGGACCAGGCAGCAGGGGGCACGCGAAGTCGCAGGATCAAATAAAGTTAGGCATTTGAAAAATTGTTATATTTGGATTGTTGAAGTCACATAAGTAATATTTCAAATCGTATTATCTCCGAAGCGGACTGTCTAAACACAAGATCTATAAATTAAATTTAGTCCTCTGTTTTTAGATTCTGCAAATTTCTATTACTAATTCATTAAAATTAACGGAGTCTCGTAACAAAATTCTTTCTATTGATAACATACAAAGGGCATTCAATCTCTCTTCCGACATGGTATTTCTTAAAAATGCCTTAACTCTTTTCAATGTGGAGAAAGCTCTATCAGATTCTACAGTTGTCATTGGACTTGAAGAAATTACTTTCAATAGTTTAACTGATTCAGAAAAAGCATCCAATAAGTTATTAACTAACACTTTCAAAAGTGGTAAAATTCCTTCGGCACAGCCCAAGTCAATTCTTTTATACAGCACATTCAGCTCAGATTTGTTTGCTAGCTTCCACAAACGGATAGAACTGTAAAACGTGATCCTTTTGTCAGGGGAAATTTTCCTTGTATTGTTGGAACATTTTACAGTCAAAGAGAGAACACAAGGTCAAATGCCCCGTAAAATTAAGACGGTCATTTCCCCCTGTGATAATTATATTACATACTTCAAGAGCTGCCATTCTACAGTCCTCAATCTTCCTTCTTTCACCTTCACAGTTGTTATTTGAATATTCATTTCCATGTCAGAGTGGATTGTCTCGTATCTTTTGAATGTTCTTTTTCGACTCATTTACATTATCATTAACTTGCAAAGAATCGATACCCCTCTTTTGGATCTGGTTACATAAAATTTCAACATGAGGCATCACTTTGCTAAAAAACTTAAGCCAAAATTAGAATATGTCATCTTTCAACAAATTTAGCAATCCTACAGGCTTTATAATTGTATTGTTGTCAGATTCTCCATCAATTATTTCCTCAAAACATTTAATTAGCTCATCTCTGTGAGCGTAAACAACAAGAACTGTCCTGCTCTGAAAAGGCCAACTCGTATTTGGTCTGCGGGGAAGGCGTCGTTTCACTACATCCTTCAACAACTTCGAGAGACTAGAAAAAAAATTCTGGCCATTTTGCTTCTATTAAATTCAACTGGTGAGCGTAACAGTGAACGAAGTGTGCAAAACGGCAATGTTTTCGAAAAATAGCTTTCATACCAGTGGCCTTCCCCGACATCCCTGACGCTCCATCATAACTCTGAGCAATTAATTTGTGAGGATTTTCATGCAATTTCTAAAGCTGGAGCTGCTCTAAAATGCTCTGACTGATACTCTGAGATGTGTGAGCCTTTGGTACTATAAATCCCCAAAAGCGTTCGTAGATTTTGTCGTGCACATATCTGATTATCAGTACCAACTGACTCTGAATAGAGACATCAGTAGTTTCATCAGCCTGAATTGCAACAAAAATGCATTTCCTACTTGCCGTAATATTAAAGAACGTGCAACACAATATTGTATCTGACACTGACACTGACATTCTCGAGAATAGTGATACCTGGATATTTTTATGCCAACAGTGCATCTGACAATACGTAAATTTTCGTAATTCTACAGGATGATGTGTATTATAGAACAAATTGCTTCATACGAACTTCATTACACTAAACGAAACAAACAACAAGTAAATGTTTAATTGAGATAAATCCATTTTAAATACTGGGTACACAGTAACTCAGTATAGAAGGTAATGAAGATATAATGTTAATTCGCAAAAGTTTGGAAACATATTAGCATGTTATTTTAATTTTGTAAAAATGCGTGATGACACCATTCCTGTATTGTGTGTATTTACAAAGTATAAATTAGATATAATTGTTTTAAATGGCACCAGGTAAAAACAATAAATCATAACTCACAGTTTTTGAAGAGGAAGATGTGTGTACCATTTTTCCATTTAAATACAACATCCATTAAGTAAAACTTAACTAATTTCCACGTATGTCCTTTTATCTAAATTGAATAGTTTGTTATACCGGTAATATGGAAAAACTGGTGGCCTGTAGCAGCAAAAAAAGATGGTGAACAAAACCACACATAATGTCTTTTTAAGAACCAACACGCACACTGCTAAAAAAACAACAAATAAAATACAGTGATATAACACTGCAATAAATTAAATATTTAAATAAAAAGTCTTCACGAATTCTCAGTCTCATTCAAAAACAGAGTATACATAATAAATAGCACAACAGTTCTTTAGATTCCAAAAATGTATGTTCTGAATAACGCAATTGGTCAAAAGCAAATACGAGTATTTTATGGCGGGAGGACTCTTCCTTGCAGCTTTGCTGTCGCAAGACGTAAGTTGTCTCGGAAGTATTATCGCACTGATAGTGGGAATTCAGTGAACCTTTCCCGAGATCCTGGGTGTCTACCAAAACCATATGCACCTCTTACGTGGTCAGAGGTTGCATGCTTTTCGTTCCATTACTGCGCGCATTGAACATTAATAATATAGATGCGAAAGAGAAGGAAATGTGTTTTTGGTACGTGTTAACTCTGAAGCACAAGTGGATGCGAGATCTGGCTGTCCTTATTGCTAGCATTGTATGGTACATTTGGATTCACACAAGTTAATAATTACTGAATTTTTTGTAGTTTGCTACTTTTTATTCTTCCTAAATAATACCGAAATTATGAATTTGCAGCAATTTTTAAGAATAGTTATTGTAAGTTGCAGTGTACCCTTCAATTTAAGAAGATGAAATGTTCATGCGTGCATAACTATTTTTTGAACGAGAAGTAGTTAAATCGTACCACGACTGTGTTAAATCAGGTCTTGAAATTCAGAGCAATGGTCAGAAATTCCAACTACGCATATCGAGGAGTTTTACGAGAGTAACAAGAATACAGACTACGGAGTTTAGTGTTAGATAAGTTTTATTCTGAGCGCTCTTATCATTGCATCCGCTATTCAGTTCTTCGCTGAACGAACTTCTTCGGGGATAAACGAATTACATACTTAAATATTGTTCCGATGTAAGTCCTTAATTAAGATAGTATAGTGCAGTAAATACCGTATTTTCTCTAATCTACATTCTACTTATCAAGAATCCCCCCCCCCCAAAGGTAAGGAAAGTAAAACGGGAGTATCTCGAAATGAAGCGATATGATTGTCCAAAAAAGTATTTTTTTTAAAACAATGATACTAATGGATGGATATTTTTATTCTCGACATTACACCAATTTTCTTAGAAATTACTCATAACAAAATATTGGGGGATTAAAAGCTTTTAAACAACGTTATTGGAACGAATAGCATACGAAACAGACCTCGAAATTGTCCTCTAATAAAATGAAGGTTGCTTATACACGAAGGGTGCCTATATTCGAAATGCACTCTCCTCGTAATCACATATTCCTACCGGTCTCAGAACGCAAACTGCCCTATTGATTTATGCACCATCGAGGTATCCATTTGATTAATCAAGAAGACAATGCTATGACGGAACGCGTGCCCTCGAACTACTGACATTCGCTGTGTGTTCGCCAACTACCGCCGAAAACCGCCCGCCTCAAAGCGCGCCTCTCCAAACACACACTGCCCGCGCTCCGTAACGACCACGTGCGATACCTCCGGGTCGAGCGGACCACCGGCCGAGAAAAACTGCCCCTCTCCCCCCTCTCACCCGCCACGTGTGGCTCCCTCCGCGAAAGGAATGCACTCGCGCAAGAACACGCGCCATCCTCTGCGATTTATCGCGCAGCTTCTGCTGCCCTCGCTCGCGGCGTTGCCGCTCTCAGACGCACTGCTGCTGACGTGGCTCAGGGCCAGCGGTGTCGCTGTAATCGGGAGATCTCTGGGTGTAGTTCGAGTGTAGACGTATGGAGAGATGGCGCAACTGATGTCCAGTAGTACCCCAACAAACGGGCCACGGACTGCGCGAGATCTTTCCTTCCTCTTCCTTGTCCTAACCTCACCCCGGCCTCACACATGCACACACACTCTCACATGCACTACACTATCATGCAGGTCCGGAGACCGGCCGGGGGCTTAGAGATTGTCCAGACTGGGGCGGTGGCACGCTGGTGGGAGATACCTGGTTGGGATAACTCTCGTTAACTGGGGGTAGGACGGCACTTTTGCGAATTTAACTTTTGCAGTTTTTGGACAATACAGACTCTCCGATAGTGAGATTAGCACCAATTTTTGCATACGATGAAAAACATTGGAATCGTTTTTGAAAAAAAATTGCTTATATTTCTTGCAAAACTTCGAAATAATTACTCATATGTTTGAAAAGTTGCACATGACCTTATTTCAAGATCAATCTTTGAACAACAGACTGCATGGTTGCTTTAAGGAAAAATCTCTATCTTCAGTATTGTAGTTGTAGGGAAACGCCGAAAAAAAAAATTTTTCTTGAGATTTTCAAAATTTTAGACAGAACAAAAAAAGGCCATTTTTAAACGTTCTTTACGTTACTCGAGGGCAAAGGTTAATAAAAGCATTGGAGCTTCTTTTAAGAAAATTTTGAAAATGTGAGGGTTTATGTAAAGTATCTCCCAAAATCAGATTATCTCTCTCAAACTTGATTTCGTTCAGATCGATCAATTTTGAAGAAAATCGACTGAAGGGTTTAAGCGGTTTATCACAGATGGACAGTCAAACGTTTTGCTGTCAATTGATTTTTGGTATCAAGGACCCAAAAAAAGCGGATTCCGACTAACAGCTGTTAGAGGAACAAAATTTATCAACTTTTGCGTTGCCAGAGCCCTACAATAGATGTTTTCTGTCGAAAAATCGCAGATTTCCGCTGCAACATTACAATGCTTTCTGTTTAATGAAGTCGAAAAAAGTAAAATTATTTACGTATACTTCAAATTAACTGCTTTAGGTTATTTCTGATCCATAGAGAAATAAATTACTGCATATTGCCAGATGGCATTGAACATTTAAAATCATTATACAAGGTTAAGGGCCAAGAAAATGTCTCTTGCATAACCTTTCTAGGCTAATAGAGACTATTCTGAACGTGAAAGGAGAAAACAATATTTACTTTATGATATTCAATAAATTTGTTTACATTTGTATTGTATAATTATAAACTACTAAATATGCTTATTAAGTATACTTGAGCTTACTTACTCAGTAATAACATCTTTTACATGTGTAATCAGCATCCACTATTAGCCGGTCCTTGATTAAAAAAGTTGGTTAACAGCAAAATGCCTGTCCGTCCGTCCGTGAACAATGCTGGCGGCTAAACCGTAGGTTACCAAAATTGATGCTTAAACTGCTTCACCAAAATTGATATATGATTCGGATGATCTGACTGATATGACGATCCCTTTAATTTGAAACGGATATTTTGTTTTTTGAAGTCACTTTACATGAAGCCCCAACGACATAATCAACATTATTTTTCAAAAACGTTCGGAAAGAAAATTCAGTTCATAAAAATGAGGAAGGTCCAATTTTCTTTGAATTTTTTTAATGTCCTAAAATACCAATAGTTTAAAATTGTTTCGGCAACTTCCTACATCTACAATATCAAAGGGAAAAGTACTTATTCCCTATGGAACATTCAAATTAGAACGTCAAATGAAGCCATGCACAATATTTTTCAGAATATTATTCATTTTCGCGTGGTTTTGCGTGAAATAATGGAAATTTTAAAAACCAGAGGCTCCTTTTTTCAATTTTTAAGTCAGATATTGCAAAATTCACTTATAAAACCGACGCGGCACATTTTTCGTCGAATTCTTTTAATTTTCGATTACTACAAATTTTCGAAGTAATACGAGAAAGTATGCGCTGATGAAACGCCACTAATTTACTATTGCCACGGGCGGAACTTGTGAGATTTCTGCTGAGCAAATTGAAATGTAGCAAATAAATTTCCCATGGAAAAATTGTCTCGCAATTTGAAAGATTAATGGTCTTATCAGCTAACCTCACAAAACGTTTTTGAGGCATGAACTTTATCAAAAGTAAATTGTCTTATTGATGAGAATCTGGAATCCTGCTTGAAATTAAAAAAGACATTCATTTAAACCTGACGTGACCGAACATGACATTCAAACCTCACAAAGCGCTTGGGAAGAGTAAATCAAAGCCACCGGGTAGATGTTGGATGTGTCACGCACACTTCTCTCAAATTAGAAGCTTTGGAGCCGAAACTTTGCAGATACGTCAGTAGTACGATACATCTAAATATGCCGTTTCAGAAATATTTTAATTTTTTGGTTTACTGTGCATGAAGCCTTTTTGACATTTTCAAAAAGGTTCTGAAAAAAAAGGCTATATATTGTTTTGTATAATTGGAATAATATTCTGACTTTATTAAAATGAGCATTAAAATATGTATTAAATAATTTATTACTTTGAACTTTTGATCCTAGTTGGGGCCTTTTTCAAATAATCTACGGTCTAATAATCATCAAGTGGTGTTTACGACTTGACATTCATAGACCGTGTTTTTTTTCTTTTTTTCTTTTCTTTTTTTTTCGTTAATCGGCCGACTAGGACCACGCATGCAAGCATCCTGCTTTTACCGTGGCTCAGTTTTTATTTATTATCGCGGTGGCAGGTGCTTGCAACAACTTTTAGCTGGATCCGATTTTTATCCCCCACGGTTGTTAGCCCTGGGGGTATGGAAGATGAAATGATGATATGATGATAATGGGGGTGAAAGGACAACACATACAGACATACACAAACGCACAAATACATCCATGCCCGAGGCGGGACTCGATCCCGCGATCTTCTGGTCCGAAACCACTCCGGCACTACTGCCTTAGCGATCTCGGCCATCTGATCGGCCATAGACCGTTTATTATATTGTCAATTTTTATGAAGTGCTACATGATTTTATTACGTCTTTTTAATGAACCTGGACCCTAGAGTTTTTGAAAAAGACCCCAACCAGGGTCGAAATGTCAAAGTAATACATTAATTAAAATACATTTTAGTTTCAGTTTTAATAAAGTCAGAATATTATTTCAATTAAACAAGATAACAGACTAACAGAAATTCCTTAAAATTTTCTTTAATTTTTTATCGAATAGAAAAAAATGGCATTTATAAACATAGTATAGATCCGATTTTCATTATAACCTCAAACATTTTGAGAATTGCAAACGTAAATATTTTGGAAACCTATCCTTTGCCTCCGATATTATTACCAGATGTTTCTTTCTCATTTCAATTTATCGCTTAATTTTAATTCTTTAAATGACACTACGCATTTTAATAAAATAGTAATTGTTGGTAGTATAACTCTAAGAGAAGGCCAAGTTTCGATATGCCGCCTATTCCCACTAGTTAGAAAAATCCAGCGGGGGTGGCAACACTGTCGTCGCGTATGCAAACGAGTAGCCCTACGCGAAGCGGCGTGACGTCACCGGTCGTTGGCTATTGGGGCGAGCACGTGCCAATGGGAAGAGCCCTCGGCGAGGGGGCGTGGCGGGCGGCCGGGTCAGCTGGCCTTGGGTGGCGCGCACGGGGCGATTCTGCTTTGTATATAAGGGGGCTGCGGGCCCTCCGAAGGCACACACTCGCTCATTGCTCCAGACGCATCTTAACTCTCTCTAGCATCATGAAGGTCTTAGTGAGTAGTCAGCGGCACCGCCGCTTGGCGGCGCTGGGGGCAGCAGCTTGCAACTGTTTTCCATATAGACATTCAAATATTTTTTTTCGTCTTCTACGTGGATGACGTTAAGTTTGTAAATGTAGAAATTCAATTTTCTCTTTTAACTTGCGGAAAGACCTTAACAATGAACAGTTTTCAAAAAAATTGAACTTCTCCAGAAACACTTTCAAATTCGAAGTAATTCAGGAAGGGCTTTGAGAATGAACGGTTTTCAAAAAAGATTTTAAATTTTATCTTTGAAATGTGAAAGAGCAGGGGAAGGGCTTTAAGTATTTCATAAGGGAAAGTCCCTTTTCTGTTTTAAATTCGAAGTAAATAGACAAAGACGTTAAGAAATCCAGTAGAAAAACAGCATTTTCTCTTTCAAAGACGATGCAATATAGTTTCACTTCACGTTCTTATTCAAATATCAGTCATCTGAGAGGATGATATTAAGTAATTTATCACAGCAGGGAAACAATTCCTTTTTCGACTTCGAAGCAGGGAAAAACTTCGAAACCGGGAATAAGAATTTCAATAAAGAAAGTAAATGTTCTTTTGGGGTTAGGCAACTAGGATGGGGATGACTTTAAGAATTCCTGTGGGGAGTCTGCACATTCTCTTTTGAATGTGAAGCCACTCTGGGGAAATCTTAAAGACTTTCAATCTAGATTTGATTTTTTGTATTAGAGGCAACTCAAGGGATGGCTAGAATTCGAAAAGAAATAGTGAGTTTTCTCTTGAGATAAATTTGGGAATATTTTTACGTTAATTTTTAATACAAAATCTTAAGTTTGTTTGACTAAAAGGCAATTCGGGGAAACACTTTTAGCTTTTATTAGGAATATTGAATTTTCTATTTGTGGTATGAGATAGCTCAGGCCACAAAGATCTTTGGATACTATATGTTTAATATTTTATAGTGATATATAATATAGTTAATAAAATGTATAATGTTAATATAATATATACTACAATATTTAATACATTCTATAATTTAACATTTCAGTTTTTTGGATTTGACACACCGCTCGAAAATAAAAACGTCTAAAAAGTATCAGTATATGATTTTTCAATTAGGAATCAATTAAGGCAACTTTGCATTTTCTTTGTTTTTCTAATTCAACACTCGACGGAAATGTTTCAAGTTTATTAAAGAAATTGATTTTTTTTGGGGGGGGGGGTAGGATACGAAGGATCTATGGTGCACGAATCGAAAGCTCAATGGAATCCTTATGGTACCGCCTATGGATGGTTGTAAGGTTTTGCAATGGAAATGCTAATTTGTTTTCGATTATTGGGTATATTGCTAAGCAAACAATTAATTGGAGTAAAATCTTTTTCAATATCAAATTTGAATGTTGAATGGGGAGTCGAGCAAAGTGGACTGGTTTGAAGTAATTAAATTTCGACTCTTCCCAAACATTCCTGCCATAGCCCAGGTTAATTAGATTAATTTCGAAGGACCACCCAGATTCCTGTAAAAGAAAGAACAGGTTGTAACCACTCTTGCAGATCTGGGACTGCAAGGATGGGAAGATGACAGGAGAGGGTGCTTGTTACCATGAAACAATAGAATACAAAACATATAAGCGTATATTGTAAATTAAAGATACATATTTGACCTATGATGAAGATGAAACTTAACCTATGAATGAAGTCACATAAATAACATGAAATAAATGCATGATGAGACCAAATTGCACACGTGGCGTTGTGAATTAGTTTGTCAGTAGTAACTAATTACACGTAGCATGAAGTAACACATATAAAGGTAATTAGCGCACGTGGCATTGTGCATCAGTTTGTCAGTAGTAACTAATTACACGTAGCATGAAGTTAACACATATAAAGGTAATTAGCGCACGTGGCATTGTGCATCAGTTTGTCAGTAGTAGCTGAATACACGTAGCATGAAGTTAACACATATAAAGGTAATTAGCGCACGTGGCATTGTGCATTAGTTTGTCAGTAGTAACTAATTACACGTAGCATGAAGTTAACACATATGAGATTGATTAGCACACGTGGCGCAGAAATAACACATATGAACATGGTTACAATGCACTGTTTGCCCACAGGGCGTGAGCGTTAGTAAGTTACGCTAATGTTACCAGCACAGGGACTGAACGTGTGTGGCATAAGCCGGTTCCACACGTATAAACAGCTAGGCACCATTGTACGTGTGTGGCGTAAGCCGGTTCCACACGTATGAGCAGCTGAGCACCATTGCACCTCGGAGAGCGTACATAGCCATGAGTGCCGTAATGCGCGTCGCGGAGCAACGCACAACGTGTCCGTTTAACTTGGACATTACACAAAGAAAAGAGTTACAAGCACGTCCACCCGGCATGGGCATGGGACGAGCACTGAATTACACGCCGTGCGGAGCGCAGCGCGGAGCGCGTCTGTTCAGCAAGGAGACGAGACGAAGACTGAAGTTTTTCCCCGTTGCAGCGCCGCGCGGCGAGCGCGGTTGCGCCGCCGGCGTGTCGTGTGCAACGAAATTTTCCAGGAAGTCAAGCGCGCAGCTGGGCGCTTGCTGGCGTGAGGTGGTGGGGGGCCTTTTGGCCGCGTGGCGACCGAAGTTTCTGGAAACCTGATGCAAGAGAGCGGGCGCGGGCTGCAGCTTGCAGGCACCGAGGAGGGGGGGGGGGGGCACCCTCCGGCGACACGTAGCGGGGCGGGGGGCGCTGGCGGCGGCGAGAGCGCGCGCGCAGCGCACCCGTGCGGTGGCGGCGGACAGCCAGCCACGAGAGCGGGCAGGCACATGCTGCAAGCTGGCGTACTCTGGTGGCAGGAGGAGAAATTAATACGAAGGCGCGGCGCTCAGGCCGGCTGGTTCGTGGCATGTTGCGAGCGTGGAGCTCTGAATTGCGTCATTGATGCAATCGGAGTTCTGGGAAGGTGGCAACACACACACACACGCGCGAGCGTCGACGGCGAGACAACGGTTGCCACACGTGCCGTGCGCATCGAGGCTCGTTATTGCGAATGGAAGTTTCTAGGAACTTTGCGTGCAGCTGCTTGGCGTCGGTTGCGAGGTGGTGTGAGGGCAATTCCGAGTAGGCTCCGCCACGCGTGCTATTCTGAAAACTTAGTTGGTGATACAGATTCCTGAGAACTGAGCCGCTGCTGTGTAGAAACTTCAGAGATATGCGTCTTGGATAAAATATAAAAATATAATTATGAAATAGAAAATAGCTTGCGCTGACATACACCCCCACAGAACGACTAGGTCGTTCGACAAAAAAGATGTTAGGGCAAGCTAGGTAGTTAGGCATAAGATGGGAGTGGTAGGGTGTATGGAGATATGTGGCAGGGATATTGAATGTAGTCGTTGGTATTAGAAAGGCATAATTAACCTTAGGCAAATAAGCACCTCGAAGAGGTGGCAAGTGCGGTGGCACACGATGTGACAAAGTACAATGACATAGTAAAGTAATGTCGACTGAGATAGAGCACCTCGGAGGGGTAGCAAGTGATGCAACAGAATTCTTGACATAGCAAGACTAATGAGATGTCTCAAGTGAGACGGTGCACCTCGGAGAGGTGGTGGGTGCAACAATGCACAAATCTTAACATAATGCAGAATCCTAACCACTAACCTTAACATAATCCTAATTACTAACATATTTGCAATATAGTACAGTGAACCTTGCAAACGAATAGCTCTAAATAACTAGCACTAAACAGAAATGTTGCCATAGCAAAGGCTAATGAGGCATATCTCAGGTGAGATGTCAGAGGTTGCACCTCGGAGAGGTTGCAAAAGCAAAAATGCAGAATGTTGCCATAGCGAAGCTAATAAGGCATATCTCGGATGAGATGTCAGAGGTTGCACCTCGGAGAGGTTGCAAATACGAAAATGCAGAATGTTGCCATAGCAAAGCTAGTAAGGCATATCTCGGGTGAGATGTTAGAGGTTGCACCTCGGAGAGGTGGCAAGTGCAAAAATGCAGAATGTTGCCATAGCGAAGCTAATAAGGCGTATCTCGGATGAGATGTTAGAGGTTGCACCTCGGAGAGGTGGCAAAAGCAAAAATGCAAGAAATCTTAATAACTAACATATCTACAATATAATGAATTAATTTTACAGCTAACAAAATGATAAACAAAATGACTCTAAATAACTAACACTAAATAACTATGAATTACCTAAATTTAAATTTGAATTGACATCTGATGGTCCACCCCCACAATGCCAGAGGTGATTAACACACAAAGGGTGTTACCTTTACACTTCACATTAGAGGGCAATACTTTAAATTTGGCAGAAGGCAGTGTTACGGTGTAAGTACCGTGTTCACCTGGAGAGCGTACATAGCTTGCTGCTCCGTAAGGTGTCAGGCTGCTGTCAGAAGAGCCATGAAATTCAATCAATGAGTGTGCAGATGGCAAAATGCATCGTGGCACGTTAAATGTAGGTTTGTCAATTAGTGACGTGAACACTACTTGCCATTTAAGGGCAATGTCAGGTGGGCGCGGTTGGTCCCAATCGAGGGGATAGTCCCAGAATCCTTGAAATGACAATTTACATGTAATTATGCAAGGGGCCGATGGGCGGAGTGGATTAATTAAAGAACATATTACAGATAACATGTAGTCCACCCCCACAGTGCGAAAGGTGTTTACGGTGTAAGTACCGTGTTCATTTGGAGAGCGTATATAGCTTGCTGCTCCGTGGGTTTTAGATTCAAAAATTTTGTGGCCTGACTTGGCCAGCAGGTGATCTGAAAGATCTGACAAAACAGATTTGTCATTTGAAACCCATTCGCGTAGGAGGAAACCACCCTTTGTTAATGGACCATTTAATTCAGAAGTGAATTGTTTGGCAGCATGCAGGTTAGGAGATGAATATAGAAAATCATCACAAAATTTAGACATTGGCACATGTGAGCCTATAAGGAGGCCAGTGCATTCGTCTGTAGTTTGCTGATGCAAAGTGCGAACAGCAAGAAAGGTGGCTGGTTTTAAACCATATGTCACCGTAGGTAAGGCAAAGCCCTGCATGGGTTCAGGAGAATTTCTCCATAAGACACGTTGTAGGTTCCAGTCAGGTGGGTCTACATTAATTTGACGAAACGTTTTAAGAACAGCGGAAATGCTAATTTTGTTAAATTTAAAATTGAGCAAAAGATCAGAGAGATCGTTTTGAATTTTGCTGCCATTTAACAATGCATCATTAAGAGCAATACCAGGAGTGGTTTTGGCTGAGGCGTTAAGCACAATTCTAGTTTTAGTAGTTGAATTGGTTACAACAGCTGATACAGCCTGTTGATTACTAGGAGGTTCATCACCAGAATGCAGAGGTTTATGGTGACTTTCACTACAGATGGTACATTTTGTAAGACAAGAATGACCATGGGCGTCCGGGTGAAGGCATCTAGAACTTGCACTTTGTTTAAGAGTAAAGTCATTGCGTGCTTTAGGTGATGATTCTAAAAATGAAGGACAGTCGTTACTTAAGTGCTCCGAATTGCATTTTGGACCAATTGGTAGTGTATTCCTTCCCGTGTTGTTGACGTTGCCCGCCCTGGCGGTGTGAGGCTTGTCATTAACGTGAGAATTGGAATTCCTAGAAGTATGTTTTGGGGAGATTGTTCTGTTGGAAACAGAAACATTGTCAGCGGGAGCTGATTTGTAATTAGATACTGCCACATCGGCTGCAGCGAGAACATCATAATATACATTAAAGAGATCGTTTATTTGAGAAGTAATCTCATCAGTTAGATCAATGTCATCAATTAAATTATCAATTAAATTATCAAACTTATTAAAAGCTTTAATCAGCGTCTCCTTTCTGCAGATTAACTGTCGGCACGCAAGTGAAGTAAGTTTCTCATTTTCTGCAAGAAAATTTGAAGTTGAGGTGCAATAACGTTTCAATTTGGCCATTACGTTAATAACGTTTTTAGGAAGAGTTTGTGATGCCATCTTGGATGCGCAATTGGCAATTGATGGGCACAGAATAATACAGGAATGTTGAGGGATCAGAAGGGAGCCCTAACCTAATAGCAATTAACACTGGACCTTCCCCAAAAATACACAAACACTAAACAAAGCACACTGTATGTACATGTGACATAAAAGAAGCAAGTAATAACACTGATGTGTATACATGAGACATTTAAAAATTGCAATAAAAGCACAAATGTGTGTGTATGTGACACAATAAACACATGAAATTAATAAAGCACATAAAAATGTAAAAACACAAATGTATGCATGTAACACTTGGAAGTGAATTAGCAGTGTGTACAAATTAAAGAGATACACACGTGGAGCGTAGATACAAGTGTACATATGAGATTAAAGACCACACGTAATGTGAGTCCACAATTGTACATGTAACACTTGCAAATGGAAGTGCACAAAATGTATACACATGAAGTTAAGGTAGCAATCAGTGATTGTAATCTTTACAAGCAAGCAAGCAAGTTAATCCCCTGAATAGACGCACATCTATGAAGTTATTACACTTACAAATTTGTTGAAAAAACAGCTGAGTGGTGCGGCATCAGTAGTGAAACAGCGTACAGCTTCGTTACACGATACAGGAGCAAACAGCCTCGTTACACGATACAGGAACACAGCCTCGTTACACGATACAGGACAGTAAGTACATGTAACATTTTAAATCAGGCATCAGTGTGTTGTATAAAAAACAAGCACATTGACAAAGCAAGTACAATTAACACAAGTATGTCACACAAAAAACAAGTACATTGATATGCAATTAGGACAAGTATGTATATATAGTAACAAGCACGCTCAAAGACAAAATTTGATGGCTCAAAAAGGGCACATACAAAGTGAATGCTGATGTATCAGCTTTAATGCCTGGTAGACATTGAGAATGGAAGTACAAAGGGAATGTGCTGATGTGAATATCAGCTTGGTACCTGGAAGGCATTGAAAATAGAAATTAGGCATATATATGCATATGTAAATTTACTGGTAAAAATCCGAAGCTCGAAGGAACAAAATGAATGGGGAGTCGAGCAAAGTGGACTGGTTTGAAGTAATTAAATTTCGACTCTTCCCAAACATTCCTGCCATAGCCCAGGTTAATTAGATTAATTTCGAAGGACCACCCAGATTCCTGTAAAAGAAAGAACAGGTTGTAACCACTCTTGCAGATCTGGGACTGCAAGGATGGGAAGATGACAGGAGAGGGTGCTTGTTACCATGAAACAATAGAATACAAAACATATAAGCGTATATTGTAAATTAAAGATACATATTTGACCTATGATGAAGATGAAACTTAACCTATGAATGAAGTCACATAAATAACATGAAATAAATGCATGATGAGACCAAATTGCACACGTGGCGTTGTGAATTAGTTTGTCAGTAGTAACTAATTACACGTAGCATGAAGTAACACATATAAAGGTAATTAGCGCACGTGGCATTGTGCATCAGTTTGTCAGTAGTAACTAATTACACGTAGCATGAAGTTAACACATATAAAGGTAATTAGCGCACGTGGCATTGTGCATCAGTTTGTCAGTAGTAGCTGAATACACGTAGCATGAAGTTAACACATATAAAGGTAATTAGCGCACGTGGCATTGTGCATTAGTTTGTCAGTAGTAACTAATTACACGTAGCATGAAGTTAACACATATGAGATTGATTAGCACACGTGGCGCAGAAATAACACATATGAACATGGTTACAATGCACTGTTTGCCCACAGGGCGTGAGCGTTAGTAAGTTACGCTAATGTTACCAGCACAGGGACTGAACGTGTGTGGCATAAGCCGGTTCCACACGTATAAACAGCTAGGCACCATTGTACGTGTGTGGCGTAAGCCGGTTCCACACGTATGAGCAGCTGAGCACCATTGCACCTCGGAGAGCGTACATAGCCATGAGTGCCGTAATGCGCGTCGCGGAGCAACGCACAACGTGTCCGTTTAACTTGGACATTACACAAAGAAAAGAGTTACAAGCACGTCCACCCGGCATGGGCATGGGACGAGCACTGAATTACACGCCGTGCGGAGCGCAGCGCGGAGCGCGTCTGTTCAGCAAGGAGACGAGACGAAGACTGAAGTTTTTCCCCGTTGCAGCGCCGCGCGGCGAGCGCGGTTGCGCCGCCGGCGTGTCGTGTGCAACGAAATTTTCCAGGAAGTCAAGCGCGCAGCTGGGCGCTTGCTGGCGTGAGGTGGTGGGGGGCCTTTTGGCCGCGTGGCGACCGAAGTTTCTGGAAACCTGATGCAAGAGAGCGGGCGCGGGCTGCAGCTTGCAGGCACCGAGGAGGGGGGGGGGGGCACCCTCCGGCGACACGTAGCGGGGCGGGGGGCGCTGGCGGCGGCGAGAGCGCGCGCGCAGCGCACCCGTGCGGTGGCGGCGGACAGCCAGCCACGAGAGCGGGCAGGCACATGCTGCAAGCTGGCGTACTCTGGTGGCAGGAGGAGAAATTAATACGAAGGCGCGGCGCTCAGGCCGGCTGGTTCGTGGCATGTTGCGAGCGTGGAGCTCTGAATTGCGTCATTGATGCAATCGGAGTTCTGGGAAGGTGGCAACACACACACACACGCGCGAGCGTCGACGGCGAGACAACGGTTGCCACACGTGCCGTGCGCATCGAGGCTCGTTATTGCGAATGGAAGTTTCTAGGAACTTTGCGTGCAGCTGCTTGGCGTCGGTTGCGAGGTGGTGTGAGGGCAATTCCGAGTAGGCTCCGCCACGCGTGCTATTCTGAAAACTTAGTTGGTGATACAGATTCCTGAGAACTGAGCCGCTGCTGTGTAGAAACTTCAGAGATATGCGTCTTGGATAAAATATAAAAATATAATTATGAAATAGAAAATAGCTTGCGCTGACAAATGTGGTTTCAAAATGCCAGTGTCCATTGACTTAAAATATCCAAGTAATCCATTGCCTTAAAAATTCACATCAATTTATAACATTGTTTTGAGATGACAGAACTTGTTACTATTAAATGCTCAATTTTCAGTTTTGGTCTATGAAAATACAATTTCTTAGAAAGGTACTTTTATGAAATTTTGAAAGTTTCTTCACTTTTTAGAACTGACAATTAAACATTTTTGCACAATAGTATTGCTTCTTTATGTATTTGAAATTGCTACAGACATCTTTGAACAAAAAAGAAGTAAAATAAGCCAATTGAAAAAAATATGAATCAACGTCTCGTAAACCGTCCAAGACCTGGATTATAATCTTTCAGAATGATTTCTTTGTACCCGAGCTTCCGAGTCAATGAGCTTCTTCTCAATTAGATTTTTTTGTTTGGTTTCTCGATACATTGAGAAAATGCTAAGATAGCTCCGTGATTTTCATCTGGACATATGGGCACGTTTTGTGGAGAACAGGGAAGGGAGGGACTCAAATAATCGTTCTCCTTGTCTCCCGTCAGAAATTCGATTCCTTCAGATGGGCCAAAGATTCTCAAGCCTAAAAGAAGCCTTTGAGCTAAATTCAAATCGAGAGATGCCTTTTTTTCAAGCTGTCGGTGGTTCGTTGGTTAGCATGCTTGTTTTCCAGGGTGCGATCCCGGGTTCGGTTCTAGTCGAGGCAAATTATAACTTGCGTTATATATGTCCCATTTTCTGTTGCTGTGACGATGAGAAAGCCCACCCTAAAGGTAAAAAGACCAGCATAGTCGGTGTAGGGATATCGTTGTGCTAGACCTACGAACCCCTTACCCCATGACCGAAAGGCGGAGCCAGCGCTGCGCTGGTTGGCCATGGCCAGTATCGAGCAATAGAGTGCAGGATAGGGCAGAATACTTTTTCTCTCCACTAGATTGTGAATTCATTCATTGATTGCTAGTGATTCTGGGCGCGTCAACTACTACGGTCATTAGTGCCGTAAGTGTAGTGCATGCTTTTGCTCGGAATGTTGTGGTGGTGGTGGTCGCCTACCGTCGACTGGCGGGGTTTTCCCCAACCAGGTATCTTCCAGGAGCTCTATATTGTAAAAGGAGCCCAGAAGAATGAGCGTGGTCAGTCGGAAGAGCAGGCCCGATGGGCCGAGTCTCGTAAACCGAATTGACTTGAGTTGCCTTGGGCGTGCTGTGCAGGCTGTCGTTCTGGCCGTGGCCGCGTGCGTGGCCGCCGCCGACGCCGCCGAGCCCAAGGACAAGCGCGCCATCTACTCGTCCGGCCTGGGCTACGGCACGTACCCTGCGGCCGGCGGCGCCGCGCTCACCGGGCTGGGCGCGTACGGCGCCTACCCCGGCTACGGAGCGTACAGCGGCTACGGCGCCTACCCCTACGCCGGCGCCGGCGCCGCCCACGCCGCCGCCGCCTACCCCGCCTACTCTGGCTACCAGAGCTCGCTCGCCTACCCCGGCTACACCGCCGGCCTCCGGGGCTACTCCGGCTAGGCGACTACACGCTGCGACCCTCGCTGCCCGCGGACTCCCACGCCTCTACATGCGTCTGTCTCTTCTTTCCACTCTGCTCTCCACTCAATAAATAGCATCTAAACCACAAGGGCTCGTTATTTGCACGTTATTTATCACTACGCCCCCCCCCACCCATGCTCCTTTATATAGTTCCCATTTTAGTACTTTTAGTACTAGAATTACTTTCTTCATTTAAGATACCTAGCATAATGAGAGGGTATATGGGTAATATATATATATATATATATATATATATATATATATATATATATATATATACACATACACACATATTCAGAAAAACTTGCTTCTTAATTACTGAAACTAATTCTGTTTATGGCAATCCAATTGCACTCAAAAACTGCATTTGAAAATCACATTCTTTCTTTCTTTCTTTCTTTCTTTTACTCTTTCATGGTCTTTTATAATATCATGAAAAGTTGTTCGTTTAGGAATGAAGATATTCCCCATCAAATAATGCTCAAACACGTCAATTCTCTAAAGAAACTACATTCCAGTAGTATTACAATTATTAAAGCAGTGGTGTTCAACGGTAAACTCACATTATTTCCAACTTTTGCAAATTTGGATAATTCAGAGAATTCAATGACATTGATTCCTGCGCCATTCTCTTAAAAGTTCTTTCCGAGAACAAAGGACGAGAACACATCCAAAAATTATGAGCAGTTTTTCAGAAAATTCAGAAAATGTGGTTGACGCTTCGTGGAAAATAACTCCCAAAAATAAAAATATTTCTTTCAAACTCTGACGTCCTCGAGTTCCATCAAACCGATCCAGGAATGTCAGTTTTGGAGACAATCGGCTGCACGGTTAAGGCGCTAGCGTTGACTACAGACGGACGTTTTGCTGCCAATCGAGTTTTGTTTCTCAAGGACCCACGAAACATGGATTCGGACTGTTCAATGAGGTAGAGGAAGTATGGTTAAATAGTTGCTATATTTAGTTACACGATTTACTCTCTTTTTCGTTAGGGCCCGGCAATAAGTGTTTTTGTAGAAAATTATCCGTTTTGGCCCATGCTTACAATTGTTTGTTTTCTTACGACGTGAAGCGAGAAAGTAAAAATGCGTAACTTCTTTTAGTAGTCCACTTCCGCTAGTTAGTTTTGCCCTTCATTTACCTTGTTCAGAGGGGCGCAACACTCTGCTCACAGACGCCTAACATGCGCTTGTTTCCTCTCTACGTAGGTTCTCTCTTCAATAAAGAGAATCTAAACATTGCGCTATTTGTGTAACCATTTCCCTTTACCGTTCCACACCACTCACAATGCTCTTGCGAATAAAAAATATCCTTCGTAGAAGGTGCACCTTCCAAAACATTTTTTCCTTTACTCTTTGTTTGATCCTCTAAACGATTCACATTTTGTTAAAAGATGGTTTTGAAAACTGCTTAATAAAGTGAAGTTGCGTGATATTCTCACCCGTTTGGTGCATCTTATTTATTCTGACCTTCGTTCTCTGCGATTCATGCTCCTTTACAATATTTTCTCAAAACCTACTGCATCTGCTAATTGATCATAATAACAATAATAATAATTATTTATTTCTACACTCGGTGTCAGTAAGCAAAACAAAATGACAAGTACAAATACAACAAATTTAAAAACAATATGCAACTATAAAAATATAATACAAATAAACATGAAAATAAAATTTAAAAAAACAAATTGCAAGTATTAAAATAGGTAAAATGTTCCACTGCTCTACTCTTAATAATTTTACTTCACTGCAAGTCCTTTCGCTACCCAACAATTTATGTATTAACGGTAAGTATATGGTACTATCCACAAAACAAACATTTTCCTGTATCTGTCCTTTGCTTTCTGCGTTTTGTTTTTTTGTATTGCGCACCTTCTTAAGTAACATGGCATTTCAAGTCCTTCACTGGTAGCTTTCCACGCAGGTTGCTTGGAAATGCCTTGAAGAGGGCACTTACTTGTGCTGCCACTCTACGCACGAATAATTCCCGATAAAACTTCGCTCCACAGCTTCTCTTCGCGAATGTAGACACTTTTTTTCTGCGCTCGGTTTAATGCTTTCACCTGACCTTTCCCATGAGATTCAAACACGCTACTTCGTATTCCCTTACGGAATGAACTAACGAAGTGCAAGTCTGTATTTTCTCATTACAGTTGGCTTCCTGTAATAGGCACAAAAAATTAAAAATAAAGAGTTTATTTGTAAAATATGCTTCCTAGAAATATGTACATCATAGTTATCTTCATAATTATTCTTTATTTCCCATTCATGTTTAAAATAGCATCATAGTTGAAAAATACCTTAAGCTGATTATCTAAACCTACCTTCACACTTAAAGAGAACTTTCTTAAAAAAGTACTTAAAGTGAGAGCGTAAGACGTAGTTCCTAATTACTGAAATTTTATTTGAAACGATGTATCATTGGCACAAAGTTGTACTCAATTGTGGTTAAATATATTATCTTCCCCACTTACTCGGTTTATCTGGTTATTCTACTGAAAACAGCCGAACTACAACGATCTACCGGCTACGTGGGAAAGTCTGTTTTTCCTTTCTCGCCCTTTTGAAGGACTTCGTTAGAAGGATTCGTTATTGCCAAGCCCTGGAAAAGAAAAAGTGGATAAATCTTGTTGCAAAGTATAGAAAATAATTCTCTAACACGTGGTGTAGCCATGTTTTGTGGGCCCTTGATATCGAAAAATCGATTATTATAAAATGTTTGTCTGTCAGGCTATGGCCAACGTTACCACCTACACCGTTCAGCCAATTTTCTTCAAAATTGATACTCTCCGGTTATTCTGAATGAATTTCAGGCTTTAGAAGTTTTAATTGAATATTTTTTTTTTACTTTTTGAGAGTATTTACATCAAGCTTTAAAACATTTTCAAACTTTTCTCAACCATGGCACCAAATGTTTTGATCAAACTTTGTCCTAGGATAATGTAAAAGAGAATGGTGCAGTTCTCATGCTCAGTGAAATTTCAAGCTTTTGGACAATTGCAATTTTGTGGGCGTCATCCTACAACTATAATAAGAGCTTTTTCTTTTAATGAAATCTGTTTCTTAAAGACCGAACTGTAAATAAGTTTAGGTTAAATTTTTCGAAAATATGAGCAGTTTTCATGTAATTTGACCGGAAATATAGGCTTTTGAAAAAACAAAAATTTTCTTAAAAAACGGTCCAAATTTTACTTTAAATTTTTTCCACGAATAGAAGAAGGAGGCTTAAAGAATGGATTACGTCTCATTTTTGTTGAACACTCTTAATTTTAGGAAATTACAAAATTAAAAATCATGCGAGAAAGTTTGTCCTGTTGGAGCGCTACTAGTTAAAATACGGTAAAAACGATAGAACTATCAAGTTTATTTTTTTAATGCAAAATTCGCCGCTGGGGCTCCACGTGAGTGGCCTTGGCTCTTTCCGCTACCATGGAGGAGCACAGATTTCGACATGGAGGAGCACTCGCCATGGAGGAGCACAGATTTCGACATGGAGGAGCACTCGCCATGGAGGAGCACAGATTTCGACCGGCGGACGTCGCTGATTATTGTTTGCGCCATTCAATTTCTCGTATCTTGTTCTACTCATATGCCAGTTTTTAATATCATACTCCGAAATTAAATTTTCCCCCAATTTGTCACGTAATGGGGGGGGGGGGTGTTTTGTACTTTCGTATTTAGCCGAAGTCGTATTTCGCATGTAACTCCGGAACTATTATTTTGACTGGATTATTGTTTGCGCCATTCAATTTCTCGTATCTTGTTCTACTTATATGCCAGTTTTTAATATCATACTCCGAAATTAAATTTTTCCCAATTTGTCACGTAATGGGGGGGGGTGTTTTGTACTTTCGTATTTAGCCGAAGTCGTATTTCGCATGTAACTCCGAATCTATTATTTTCACTCGATTATTGTTTGCGGCATTCAATTTCTCGTATCTTGTTTTTCTTATATGCCAGTTTTTAATATCATACTCCGAAATTAAATTTTTCCATTTTTGTCACGTAATGGGGGGGTTTTCTATACTTTCGTATTTAGCCGAAGTCGTATTTCGCATGTAACTCCGAAAGTATTATTTTGACTGGATTATTGTTTGCGCCATTCAATTTCTCGTATCTTGTTTTACTTATATGCCAGTTTTTAATATCATACTCCGAAATTAAATTTTTCCCAATTTTGACACGTAATGGGGGGGTGTTTTGTACTTTCGTATTTAGCCGAAGTCGTATTTCGCATGTAACTCCGAATCTATTATTTTCACTCGATTATTGTTTGCGGCATTCAATTTCTCGTATCTTGTTTTTCATATATGCCAGTTTTTAATATCATACTCCGAAATTAAATTTTTCCCAATTTTGTCACGTAATGGGGGGGTTTTCTATACTTTCGTACTTAGCGGAAGTCGTATTTGGCTTGTAACTCCGAAACTAATATTTTGACCTAATTTTTGTTTGCTCCACACATTTTTTCGTATCTTTTTCTACCTATATACCAGTTTTTAATATGATTTTCTGAAATTAAATTTTTTCCCAATTTGTAACATAATGGGAGGGGGGTGTACTTTCGCAATTGCCTTAAGTCGTATTTCGCATGTAACTCCGAAACTATTATTTTGACCGGATTCTGGTGTGCTCCATTCAATTTCTTGTATCGTGTTGTATTTTTTATACCAGTTTTTAATATGATACCCCAAAATAATTTTTTTTCCAATTTGTCACGTAATGGGGGGGGTGTTTTGTTATTTCGTATCTTGCCGAAGTGGTATTTCGCGTGTAACTTCGAAACTATTATTTAGACCAGATTCTGATTTTTTCCATTCATTTCTATTATCTTAATCTACTTATATACCAGTTTTTAATATGATACTTTGGAATTAAATTGTTCCCCAATTTGTCACGTAATGGGGAGGAGGGTTTGTACTTTTGTATTTAGCTGAAGTCTAATTTGGCATGTAACTCCGAAACTAATATTTTGACCCAATTCTGGTTTGCTTTACACTTTTTTTCGTATCTTGTTCCACTTATATACCAGTTTTTAATATGATATTCCGAAATTAAATTTTCCCCCAATTTGTCCCGTAATGGGGGGGTGTTTTGTACTTTCGTATTTAGCGGAAGTCGTCTTTCGCATTTAACTCTGAAACTCCTATTTTTACCGGATTCTGGTTTCTCCATTCAATTTCTCGTATCGTGTTCTATTTATATACCAGTTTATAATATGATACTCCGAAATTAAAATTTTCCTTAATTTGTCACGTAATGGGGGGTGTTTTGTACTTACGTATTTAGCCGTTGTCGTATTTGGCATATAACTCCGAAACTATTATTTTGTGCTAATTCTTTTTTGCTTCACACATTTTTTCGTATCTTTTTGTACTTATATACCTGTTATTAATATGATTTTCTGAAATTAAATTTTTCCCTAATTTTCACCTTATAGCGGGGGTGTTTTTTACTTTCGTATTTAGCCGAAGTCGTATTTCGTCGTAAAATATACGTCAAATACGAGTCGCAAGAAAATCAAAATTACTCAAAAAGTGTCTATCTTACATACGGCAATGTGTATATAATTAGATTTGTTCTTTTACGCTCTTGATTTCCATTTGAAAAAAAAGCAATGTTAGGCAATAGATGGCAGCTGACAAGAATTTGTGGCAAGGTCGTATAGCTATCCGAGAGTAAAGTAAATAGAAAACTAATACTGAATGTCTGTGCCATTCTGTAGCACCACTAGGTTAATCTTCTATTGCATTTTAGAGATTTTGCTCTTCTAGAGACCCCTACCTCGTAGTTAGAGTGGCCTTGTGAAAGAGGAAACTAGAAATATGTGTGAAATTAAATCGGAGCAACCGGCCTGGATGGCTTAAGTGGCTAGGAACGTGTACCACTTCAGCGCTTCGGTCCGAAAGGACTCGGGTTTGAGTCCCGCCTTGGGCACGGTTCTTTGTCCCGTGCATGTGTTGTTGCGGAGGGCCTCAAGCGTGTTGCTGTCTAATTTATAATCGAATATGCGTCCGATCAAGTCGTAGGCCCGAAGTGCTACCGGCTGTTGCTGGGTAAGAGCCTCAGGAAAAAACTCGGAGGAGTAGAGATAGAAAAATTCTCAAATCTTATATTAAAGTTACTTTGATTTTCTGTGTAATTTAATCTCAGTTAATCGAATGTTTACTCACGCAAAATACCAGGCGTGTAATGTAGATATGTGTATAGTTTCTTAGATATACAGAAACTCAGGAAAAATAAAAGAAACATGAAACAGTGTCTATTTTGACTGAAAAATGCAAATATTTGATTGTGGTATTTCGACTATTCTCATACTGCGCGTACATACTTAAGCTGTATACTCAGTACGTTACCGATTACAATAAAGCCGTCATTCGACAGCAAGACTGCAAGGAAGAGTCCGTTCGCCATTACATATTTTCTATTCATGTGTTATGTAATGAACAGAAACATCTTTGACTTTCTTGGTACATAAAGCCCTGCTGCACTGTATACGTACTGTACTTTTAATGCAGTATCCGTGAAGGCTATTATCGTTAAAATATTTAATTTATTGTACTTTTATACGATAGTATTTTATTCGTTGTTGTTGGGCAGTTTGAGTGCAACTTGTGGTTTTGGTTAGCAGTATATTTGTGAATGCAGGCCACTACTATGAAGCTATTTTCATTTTTAAAACTATTATTTACATATAATTGTAGAATTCACGACCATGAAGTAATTGAGAGTATATTGCACGGATCGGAGTGAGTAGAAAAAACCTGAAACATTAGTTGGCCGACATTTGGGAATATTTTTATTCCATCATCAGGATGGGTGCAAAAAAAGTGTGATCTCTCCATGCTTTTCTTACCCCAGCCCTGAGGGTGGAACAAAAATATTCCAAAACGTCAGCTAACTGATTCTTTAATTTGTTTTCTACTCATTCTGACCAAATTCGGTGAACGTCATTCCTAATTATTTATATAGTGTGGAAATTTGTACGAGTCCATTTATTACATATTAATATATATATTTTACTCATGTGCAAAATTTATTCATGAACTACCTGTTCCCAAGAGGACCTGCGGACGTAGAATCACCATACATACATAATCTACAACAGCACTGAGCACTGCGTTGACACATGCACTCATCTGCATACAATGATCTACTGCGCGGAATATGATTTATTACTGCGCTTGTTATACTCGTAAATCACAAAATATGACTGTGCTTTGACGCAATGCAGAAATGAAAAATTACTTCTCGCACGTCGGAGACAATTCGCAATAATTTCTGAGGGACTGTATACGTTCGTCGTCTTACGAAACTGAGGAGAAAGTGTTCAATTGTTCAACATCAGACCGGCTTAGGTAGCTCTGGGCGTCTTCTGATGTCTCTGCGGTGTCCTGATCGGGAAATCTCAGGATTCCACTGTCGACGGGGGCAGTACTTTCGATAGTAATTACATAGTTAGGTCGAGTTCAGTCGCTGTCTGGGGGAGAATGCTAGCGGACGGCTGCTCTGATCGGTGGTTTTCCGTGGTTTCTCCCATCAACACCAGGAGAATGCCGGTGCAGTACCCTAACAACGGGTCACGGACCGCGAGCGATCATTCCTTTCTCTTCCCCCTACCCTCACCCCTTACTTGCATACCCTTAAACTAACATGCACCACACTACCACACATGGCGGGCGACAGGACGGGAGCTTAGAGTTTGTTCCGGCTAGACGGTGCTCGTCCGGTGGGAGATACCTAGTTGGGGAAAACCTCGCTAGTTGACATGGAGGTCGGCCCCAGATCTCACCATCTACTGTCCATTAGGGGACTTCACAGCGACCTCCTGAGAGAAAACATGCACCACACTTATGGGATTACCGCTGACGCATCCGTTAACACGAAATAATGAATGCTTCTTATGATCCTGGCGTCGGTTCCCTCCCAGAAACTGCCTTACAACCAAGTTAACGACAGGGCACATATTGTGCAGTTGCTTCGAAAAAGGATTGAAAAGAATTCTTTTGCAATCTCTTGGTATGTATTCGTCACTTTCGGGCAGGCACACCTACAAGCAGACACATCATTTTGCTCGGGATGTGAGGGGGGGCAGGTATGGCGCGACATAGAGTCCAGTCAACTAATTCTTATTAAGAATTATGTCTTGAATTGACAACTAGTGTAAGTACCATTTAGTATTTTGTTCTGTTCGTAATGAGATATATCTGTGAACTTGAAATGAAGGTCTTTGAACAGAAACAAAAAGTTTATACACTCAATATTACAGAGTAATCAGTGAGTACTAGAATTAGGAGAAATGTGTCCGTTCATTGAAGCTACAATAAGATAAAAATTTATTAGACGTGATAAAAAATGTGTTGTACTGCACTCCATTTAATTTTATTTCTGTCAATATCAAAAAAAGTATTTATTTAATGAGTCAACGTCATTTCTTACACCCAATGGATTTATGTAACTGTCTTATTAAAATAGTTTCTTTCTTTCCTTTGCCCACGGAGTAGGGTATTTATTAATTAGCACTACATGTGTGCTACAAATGTGTGAATTTTTTCATGTATTTAAATATATAAAATCACAAAAACAACTAGAGAATAACATAATTCGTAATCATTACATTCACATTATTAGAAAAAAATGGAATTACGTTCATTAAGATAAACAATTGAAATATTAAGAGAAAACTAGTTTTATTACACCCATGTTGTTTTGCATGACAAAATCAACATCATAATAACTATTTTTTATTGATCTATTATTGAGATGTTCGTCTCATTAGAAACGTTCAAATGAAAAGTTTGTGTTAGTCAAAAGTTTATATTAATTAGATTTGCATATTACGACTCCCTAGCATTCATCTTTAGATGCTGCACAAAATTATTTTTAAAGTATAAAAGTAGAGAATAAAGAAACATGTGAATTAAAAACTTACATCATAAAAGAACATTAAAATTAATTATGAACGATTTTATTAGTGAGAAGAAATTAGCATCAAAACAACATGCAAGCAGGAATTCAAGGAAGAAGGAACCCGCAATTTTATTTTTGCATGTTTCGTTTTTGGCCAGCAACTTCTTTTATGTTCTTGCAATGTAAAGAATTGATGTATTGTATATATTCTATACTACGTTATTGCAGTTTTCGCGAAGACGTTCTGTTGAGATACTTTATTTATTGCAGTATTATAAGGTATTGTTTTATTTGTGCTTTTTGGAAAACTTGAGATGTGTGGTTTTGTTCAGCCGCATTTTTCCTGGACTCTGTCTTATTTAAATGGATAGCAATTCATATATTTTACGATGTTCTTTTACTTTCTTGCTTTTACATCGTAAGAAGATAATGTATTATGATCGTGCGCCGGAATACGAATAATTTTCGAGAGAAAAACTCATTACTGCTGGACCCTGGTTACGAATAAGTAGATAAATCGTATTCCTGTAGTAAATTACTTCCTCGAACACATTGTGAAATCAGAATCCATGTTTTGTGGGTCCTTGATGACGAAACAATTATCTCGGTGCCCGTCTTTTCTTCCGTCCGTCCCGTCCTCCTTTCTGTTGTGGCGTCGTCGGGTGCGAGTAACACACAGACACGGAGTTGTTTATACAGTTTTATTTACAAGTTTTATTACACTATATACTCACTCCTCGGAAACGCGCTGCACTCCCAGCACTGCACACCTCTGAGGCATCCCCGCCCCAGCCTGACGCAAACCCCAGCGGCTTGGCGCCGCTCCTGGTCTTTGTCCCGTGGCAACCGCCACACCTTGCAGCCGAAGCTCGCGATAACCCCTGGCGGGTGAAATGTGCCTTCCGCACTGCGATTCGGTTCAAACTCGAATGCCCACGGCTGGTTACTTTCCAGCCGCCTCGCGAGGGGTCACGTGACAGACCTCACATGCCGGCGGCGTCCTCTCATCCCGAAACGTGGGCCTGTTTGCAATTTGGAGTCCAGCTGCACTGCGGCTGGACTCGCCCATCAATTCCCTCTGCGCCAGTTGACACCCGCGTTCCGAGACACGCCCACCCGGGGGGGCGTGGCCCACCTTGGGGAGGGGCCCACCTGTGGCGGCCTTCCGCTTGCCGCCAAAGGACTGCCCCAGAGGGGCCGGCCTCTGGCGGCCTTCCGCTTGCCGCCAAAGGACCGCCCCCGCCCCCTCGCTGGCCTTACGACATGTGTTGTCCATCTGACCCCTTGGCACGACGTTACACTGTCTTTCCCTTTGGGCCTGTCCGTCCCGCCCGTGGTCGGTCGGTCTGGTCGGTCTGATCGGTCTGGTCGGTCGGTCGGTCGGTCGGTCGGTCGGTCGGTCGGTCGGTCGGTCGGTCGGTCGGTCGGTCACACTTTGTCCAACACCTCCAAATCCACCCCTGTGAAGGATGATCTCTTGGTTTAAGAATTCGTTACAGTATTTCACCCCATGTGATTCATAACTCTTGCTATCGGTTTGCCTGTCGGTGTACCTGTCGGTCTATCTCTCTGTCTGCCTGTCGTCTGTCTGCCAGTCCGTCTGTCAGTCCGTGTGACTGTCGGTCCGCATGTGTGTCAGTTGGTCCGTCCGCTGCATTCCTTTTCTTCCATTTGGTTTTACTTTTTTGTTGTTTATTATTTGGATGTGTGATTAATTTTATAATATTTCCCTCGTTATAGTTCTTGCTCTTCACGAAATAGGGAAGGTGTAGCAGTTTTTTTCTTTTTTGGCTCTTCAGTGTATTATTTCGCCGTTCAGTTCTTGTTCTCGAAGACAAACGAGAAAAGACGATGAGAAATGAAGATTTACAAATTCTGAAACACTATAATCACTTTCACTCTGAACACAGATTAAAACGTGTTTGTATAATTAAACCCAGATTAAAAAGTGAAAGTATAATTGAAATGTTTTATTGTTATCTGTTCATATAGTATGTAGTAGTGAGCCACGAAAAATTAATTATGCTGACCACTGTTACGTACGAGTAAAAACGTAGTGTACCACATATAATTAAAATCACTGAAAAGGTTTCTGAAGATACACGTGACAGACGATTGCTGGATATTGTGTTTATATACACTCAGAAATCTTTGGATTTAAAATCACTCGTCAACATAATCTGTTTTCGCTTTGCTGGCTATAACCATGAATGAGCGAGAATACTAAATGTTGACTGCTCTCAAAAATTTAGCTACAACTCGCACAATGAAATAATGAAAATTTGCGGGAGAATGTAACACACAATAAATTAACATATTACACACACATAAATTATGTTTTCATACAGTTAAAAACATCATAATATGTTTTAAGTATATGAAATAAACTTGTATATGTGATAGTCTATTTAAAGCAAAGAACGAATAATAAAATACAGAAATACGACAGTTGGTTAAATTAATGAATTCTAGATTTATGTTTGCAATGAATTAAAGTAGCAATTATTTAAAGGAACCCAAAATATTTACAAAATTGTTCTTCAATATAAATTGAAAAAAATCTTAAATTAATACAACCTTGGAGTATTCGGAGCATTGAGGATTCCGATTTTTGACGTACGAATTATCGACCCTCCATTGTCCTCAATTCTTCATACATTGACTTAACTACAGGTAAGCTGCCTCATCTGAGGCTGCCATTTGGTTCAGGCAGAATATTAAGTCCAAGCCCCTAGGAAGAGAGCAGGGAACTCTGTCGAATGCGAACAAATGACGACGCCCTTTTTCTGAGCGGCTGTCGAAACAAAAAGTAGTGGTTGCGCAACGTAATCATGGGTCCAAGAACAGCAAGAATAGATGTTTCGCCAAAAAGGCAATTAATTACGTCCAGTGAAGGGTATAATCTCCCGAACATGCTTTGTACGATGGTTCCCGCCTTATATGCTACTTTCCTTCTTAAAAGTTGCTTTCGGTGTCTTGTTTCCGAAAGTGCGCGCTTCGGTAACGTGCTATTAGTTCGGTAACTTCTGAATCGATCGTCGACCTTAACTACGCACGTGAGTCCTGTATTCTCACTCGCTGCGTTGCTTAAGGTTGTTCGTTCTTATGATCGACCACGGTGAAGAACCCCCAAATATATTTCAAATTCAAGTAAAATCTCTGTTCTGGAAAATGGCAAGAAATAATTTGTTCCTTACTGACCTAATTTATTAATAAAGTAATTTCAAAATATATCTTTAATATTTTAGTTGTACGATTACTTATTATAGGAAGAAAAAAATTGAACTTTTGCATTTTTGGAAAAATTAGAGTTTTCAGCGAGCATGAGACCCGCACCATTCGCTTAAACGTCTTTCACATTCAACTGTCACTCTGTTTCGCTCTCCTTCTTTCACTAACACGTCTCTCACAATCCAAAAACAAAATTTTATAACAAACGATGGAGCCATTTTTTCAAAAAAAAAAAAATTCTGAAAATGACCCAGGAGCTTCATGTAAAGTATCCAACAAAATTAAAATATCGATTTCAAATTGAAGAGGCCGCGACATCAGCGAGATCGACCGGGGAATATTAATTTTGGAGAAAATCGGGTGAACGGTTTAGCCGCGAGTGTTCTTCAAAGGCAAACGGACAGACAGACTTTTGCCGTCATTCGATTCCACGGTATCGAGTCCCACAAATATGGATTCAGGCTTCACCATGTGTTAGCATTTTTTCTAAATTTTAGTAACTGAACTTATCCACTTTTTCGTTGCCAGGGCCCTGTTATGACAGTTTTCCTGCTGAAAATTTGCAGTTTTTTCACGCATCATTATATAACGTTTTTTTCTCCGTAGCGAGAAAGTAAAAGCCAGCACTAGCCTGTAAAGGGGTAAACTCACTGATCTGGTAAAAACTACACTGTTTTCCTAGAACAACTATTCCTTTTCTTTTATTTCTTCTTAAATATTTACTTAATTTAATACATCTCTTTTAACGATTTACAAATTATTTTTTATGTTGAAGTATACAAGCAGCTACTGTTAATCTATAGATGTAATGAAGGATTGAGTGTTTGACTAGTGATTCGCACGAACTTTAAGCACCGTTTCCAAGCATTTCTAGGTTATATAGGTGATGATGTTCAACAAAGGAATTAATATGTTGTCGGTAGTGTAGTGTCTTCAGCGAAGAGAGATAAATCAGAATAAGTGGAGATGTCATATCGTAGAGACAACAACATGCGGCTCAGGACACTTTTTTGTGGTACTCCTATCTGCATGCGATATTTTTTTAAAGGCATATTTACAGTAAATTTGAACATAAACTGTCGAATTGCAAGGAAAGTTTGTATTACTTTAAAATATATTGGGATATGTTTAGTTGCCGCAGTTTACACGATAAGACCGTAATACATACACGATCAAAGGCTCCTATCTCATCTCTATCTATCTCTGTGATGGAATCATTTTGTGAAATGCTCTAAGAGCTGTAAGAGAGAATGATACGTCGAACGGTTGAATCGAATTCCAAAGAAGTGAATTTTTTGCTGCACTTGGAAGGAGCTACATACGGCGTTTGGTTTTGGATCTGATTGGGGCTTCTTTGTATTGCGAGTGGGATGATTGCATGTTGCCATGAAGCTGGCGAGTATCCAGTTCGAGTCCTGATAATGGCAGGATTTCCAATGCGACCCTCGTAGCTACGGCGAATCCTTCCGATGTTTGGAGGAGAATTCTAGAGACCGGCTGCCCTGATCGGTAGTTTTCCTTAGTTTCTCCGATCAATAACAGGGGAATACAGAAGCAGTCGCCTAGCAAAAGGGATCACAGACCGCACGCGATCTTTCCTTCCCCTTCCTTGTTCTATCGTCACCCCTTACACACACACACTACTATGCAGTACACTACGACACATGTCGGGAGATCAGTCGGGAGCTTAGAGCTCAACCTGGCTGGGGCGGTGCTCCGCCGGCTGTGATACCTGGACGGGGAAATCCCCGGTAGCTGACATAGGTCGGCGCCGAATCTTACCGGGCCGGGCCGGGCCGGGCCGGGTCGGGTCGGGTCGGGTCGGGTCGGGTCGGGTCCCTTATCTCGAATAAATGTAGCTTCACTATGCGCACGTTTTGTTGAATTCTCTTCTTTTGTTGTAGTGGTAGGAGTAGAGCTGAAGCTGAGTTACTATTTGGTTAGCAATTCAAAAAATCAAATCTGCAGGTTTTTTTTACCGTTTGAAATAATTTTAATTAGGAACGAAAATATATATTTTTCAAATGTTGCTAATATAGGTATGTTTTAAAATATTATTTTCATTTATTTTGCTCGTTTTTTTTTTAAAAAAAACTTTTATTCACTCTGGAGCTCAAGGGATTCTGGAGCTGAAGAAAACGCGTGCTTATGACCTTCTCCCTGGTTTGTTCGGCACCGGCTCGCCCAAGTTGCCGCCGAATCTCCACCTCGGGGCTGGCAAATGCACTACACCTACGGGAGTAATGACTCTAGCAATTGGCGCGCCGGGGCACGCCAATCAGGCGCGAGGCAGGCAGGCGGGCGAGGCGAGGCGAGGCCGTGGGCGTGAAAGGGAGAGAGTTCCGAGGCGGTGCGTGGCGGGCGGTGGACGCAACAGCTGGGCTCCCTCCCCCCCCCCACACACACACACACAAACACTCGATCAGCCGCCAGGAAACAGCTCCCGCGCTCGCAGCGCTCCACATCCATGGGCGCCCGTTTCGGAGGGTTTCCACGGGAGGCTAGCGTCAAGGGCGAGCGACTGCTGCACACCTTTTCTTTTTTATTTTCCGAGTTTAGAACAAACAAAAAACGTTTATTTTTTTCTGGTTCGTTATCACTTGTTAATGCCGTCGATACGGAACTCAATATACGCGGCGCAACTTGCCGGGATCGAGAGGGCCGTGCTGACGAGTGAAATACGAAAACAATTGAGTGAGGCTAGATGTTCTCTTACGGAGGTAATAATGAGAGGGAAATGTGAAATGACAGCGTCAAGTTAACAACTAGTTAATTAGTAAATAAGACAATCTCAATCATTAAAATTACTTCGTAAAAATTAAAATCATGTAGGTATGTACGTGTGTTAACTAGTTCTAATGATCTCGTAGCGACAAAAATCCCGAGGGTCTCGAGCCAAAGGCCCTCTGGATTTTTGTCGCCGCGATATCATTACAACCATTATAACCCGTTGTGCATAAATAACTATAATAGTTATAATTAATTCTGCTATTAAGTGTGAGAACGTGGTGTTCGTATACCTTAACTTAACATTCATGAAGCCTACATTCACCAAAAATAAAGTTCTTTGCAAAATAAAGAATAATGTCACCGTGCAAGCATTCTCCGCATATCACCTCATCTCGACTAATTGCATTTTACTGAACTGTAATGCCTTGGTTGCACATAGTACATTTTACTCCACTTCACAACGCAACATATTACTGCAAATAAATAATAACAATATTAATAATAAACATTCGATCAGATGGCCGAAATTACTAAGGCAGGAGTGCCGTAGCGGTGTTGGACTAGAACATCTCGGGTTCGAGTCACGCCACGGGCAGGGTTGTGTTATGTATGCCTGTATGTGTGTGTCGTCCCTTCACTCCTCACTTCATCTTTATCTTCCATACCCCAAGGGCTAACAACACTGGGGGATAAAAATCGCATCTAGCTAAATGCTGATTTTATGATAAATTTCATGCACCTGCCACTAAGACAATGTTAACGAGCTCCGGTAAATGCAGGATGTATGTATGCGTTCTCCGATTCTCGAGCAAGTAATAATAATAACAATAATAATAATAAAATAAATATATTTTACAGAAATATCTAGAAATTGAACATGAAACTAATAAACCTACAACCGCACATACTTACTCGCACTGATTCTAAATTTGCAGTTTTCGAAAATTCAGAGTATTTAACGAAAGTGTGATCTACACCAAATTGCTTACGTATTCCTCTTTAAATGACGTACTTTTCATTAACTATTGTATTAACATTTGTTTGAAAGTTGACAGTCGAAAGACGAAGCTAAACGGTCTGAGCCTTGTCACCAATAAAGACTATTTATTTATTTATGTATTTATTTATTTATTTATTTATTTATTTATTTATTTATTTATTTATTTATTTATTTATTTATTTATTTATTTATTTATTTATTTATTTATTTATTTATTTATTTATTTATTTATTTATTTATTTATTTATTTATTTATTTATTTATTTATTTATTTATTTATTTATTTATTTATGTGTTCCTTGTTTTATCCGTGGGGAGAAATGTGAAAATTTTGAGAAAATGTTTTTTGAATTACATTTCGTGTTTAGAGCTAGTCTCGCCTGAGGCGGTACACCCGCTGCGTTAGATATATGGCATGAGAATCCAGCAAATCAGCGAAGATTTTTACTTGTCCGCCCTTCGTCACATGTAGTTGTTACTATTCTTTTCCCAAATAAATTATATAAAAACTAGTTTCAAAGCCGCTCTTGCCTTACAGAAAGCAATAGGACACGCAGAAGAGACGTGGTCACGCTGTGGGCATGGAATGCTGTTGCGGGCGGCGTTATGTAATTCTTTGCCCCAAGACGACGTTGGAATGATCCTGCAGCTTCCTCTGTACAGCCGTGAGGCCGCCTCGCAGTACGCAGTTGTATCTGGCTCTCTGCTGGGCTCCGGACCGGGAGAGGTGGGCCAGAGCAGTGCCTCTGCCCGGGAGGTCCGATGTTCGAGTCCCGACGGTGGCAGTATTGTCGGCACTAGTTACAGAGCTAGGCCAACGTCAGCCACCGTCGCAAGGAGAATTCCAGCGGTTGCTTTCCGTGATTTCTCCGATCAGCAGTACCTTCACAAACGGACTACTGATCGCGCGTGATCTTTCCCTTCCTCTTCCTTGTCTTATTCTCACCACATATAAACACACTCTCATGCACTACACTACCACACATGTGGGTAGACCTGTCGGGAGTTTAGAGCTTGTCCCGGCTGAGGCGGTGCCAGGCTGGTGGGAGATACCTGGTTGGAGAAAAGCCCGCTTGCCGGGGGGTAGGTCAGTACTGGATCTTGCCAACCAGCGGCGGATGGTGTCTTTTTTTTATACATGGTTTCCCCAGGAGGCCTAATCCATGTACCAATAACTGCACATTAGTGCATAACAATTCTCACCACCTGTATGCATTTGGACCACATCACATTTATCACAAATGTTTTCAGGCACATATCCTTAAACACACTGGGCACATAATATGAGTATGTTACTGATTTGGAAGGATAAAATGCCTTATTTGTTTAATTTGGAACACTGTCCTCTCTGAACATATTATCTACAAAACGTTTCAGGTGGAATTTTATTTCCCTTGTCGAAGTGACTCCACTTTTAACAATTTTCTCTCTTTAATAAAAGTCTGATGAATTCTCATATTCATTTCACTCAAAATTTGGGGTAGTGGTCAATCCTTGCTGTAATATTAAATCGTAGTTACCCTGTTGGTGGTGAGGTTGACTCCAGGGCTTCCTTCAGCTTCTGTGTTGCCTGGTAGAGTGAGAAAAAAAATCTTTAGTGATAGATCTAAATCTTATTATAGTTAGGTAATTTTATTAAGAGACGCACTTCATAAAAAATGTGTTAAAAAGGCTTTAAATTTAAAAAACACTGCTTGCCTGGACCTTGCCGCTAATTTGAGAATACTGAAATCATCATGTACACGGACACATCAGTTATCCATGCAGGACATCCAATTTTCTGTCTCTTTAATATGGAATCTCCTCCTCCTCGAACCAGGATGATCAGACTAGAAGCAATTAGAGATACTAAAAATAACCAACTACTCTACATACAAATACTCAATACACACTGTAAATTAGAGTTATTACCACTGCTGGACTTCACGAGTTTTTTCATGTTCACATAAGAAAAGATTTACACATATTTTTAAAAAGATACGTAGAATTGTCTCAGGCTACTTATGAAATACTTATACCATTATATTGATAAATTATCATGTATACATGCAGACATACCTGTTCATCATTTTTGGAATTATTATAATAATTAGGTCCAAGAGTACACTCATCAGGAGTAGTCTTTACAGACCAAGGGAGAACCAAAATATTTGATTTCAGCTACTTCATTTTGCTTTCTATGTGGAAACCAAATGCTTGAATCTGAACAAACATTGAAAAGAATGTTCCAGGATAAACTTAAATTGGGATGAATTAATATTAAAAATATTTACCGTCACCCTACTGACTACTTCGAACAGAATAGCCATATCCATTAGCTCCCAATTCTTTAAGTATATTTTCAAAATCTTCCACGTAGTCAGTAATAATTCCAGAGGATTGCAAATAGTCCTGCAGTCTCCTCTGCAAAACTTCCTCGAGAGAATTAGCCATATTTCTACAGAAGAAAACAACGGTTTGTTACCACGTGCGAAAATCATGAGCATTGAATAAACCTTAAATACTTATTATTAAGTTGTGTCTTACCATTCAAGATCAATGCAGATTGCCAAATCTTACGCGCCGTTGGAAACAACACGCAAAAAAAGAGGAATTCGTCAAATGACACATGTACCAGCATACAACGGACGGACGCGTTCGCTAAACCACCAATCACATAGCTATAGAAAATGAAAAATCTTGTATTGCAGCCTAAACAGAAGAAATTTGTGCCAATTGTTTATTTTAAAGTTAAGATTGCCTAAAACTTGGGAGAAACAGGCCAAATTAAAATTGTTATTTCTTCCACAAATTTTCGTTTCATAAAAGAGTTTTTTTGTAAACAATGCAAATTCCCTCTTTAATCCCAGAACAGTAAGCATATTTACTGTTATGTTATTACTAACTACAAGACGAATCAACTTGCCAAACATAAAACTAGTATAATTTATAAATTTGTTTCATTTTCCTTGGTTTTCAAAGACTTACCCAAAATAGTCACAGTACCAATAATTGATATTAAATCAAAATTACAATTCTATTTTTGGCTAAAAAATGTCACCAAAAATTAAGGCTGGTATGATTGCAATCATGATTTAAATCAAATGATATTTTTTTTTAAATCAATGATTTAAGTTATTTTTTCAAATATTACAAATAATAAATATTAAGTTATGGAGATGAAGACTAAAATCAATTACACAATTTATACAAAGAATATCATATTTCTTATAAACTTTTTCACATAATTGAACAATTTTGAGAAAAAAAATACAATGTAATATACATTAAAATGAGCATGATTATGAAATGAACATTAAACAATTTGTAGTAGTTATTTACTAATGGACTTGGGTGATATAATAGTTTTTATCCAGCATTTCATTGTAGATAATAGCAAATTTAGGAACAATACACACACCGAGCTACTTTTAAGAAAAACATGTGAGATCTTCAAGCATATTTGTAATTCTAGATTTGGAGTAAAATGTTTGCTAACGCCACATAAAATATAACATCTTAGAGAAGATGAGCATTAATAAAAATTGAATTTTATTAACACTCACTTAAGAATAAAATTATCATTGTTAAAGCTAATAAAAATGGTATTTAATCTTACTAATTTTAATAATATTAACCTTTTTCCTACTGCATATTGATAAAATGCCATTTAAGTGGGAAGGAACAGGATAACTATTAAATAGAATTTAATATTTCAAAAACTGTCTAATATTGTTGTAAGTTTTTTTATGAAATCGGTTGTTTTCAACAGTAAGAGGTTTTTTGATTCAGGTAATATTACAGAAAAGATGGTAAAATATTTTTTGGACGAAGAATGCCTTTTTTCTGAACCATGCTAACAGGTGTTGCCAAAAGCTTATTCGATAATGTGAACACATGAGAAGTGATGAAACTATAAGTACTCAAATTCAAAGATTTTGTGGGTTAGGGCGGTATTGCACCAGATCCCTCAAATGTATAGTATCTATGTGAAGAAAAGAGAAAGAAAAAAACCTAAAACAAACAATAAGGAAATGATCAATTTACAACTTCACGATTTAACTTTTTTCTGCTTTTAAAGTAATTAAGGATAAATAAATCACTTTACAATTTTGGATTTAAGTAAACACATCTAATACAATATTTAAAAATATTGTTTAAATCAAGTTAATCTAAATCATAAGAAAAGCAGATAATACTCTTGGATATTCCCACACACGCACCACAAGTAGTTCGTACAACCTTACATTGAAAATGCACGCCAAAATGCAATAGCTGCGCTATCTGCACCAGGCCCGTGACTGAGGAAACAAACTTAGTCCCCCGCCTTTTAACATTGAATGAACCAGCCCTGGTGATTGGTTACTGCACATCATGACAATATTTCCACAAAGGCCACACACAAACTATCCTCATTGAAACCTACACATGGGCAGAACAATACTGAATTGTTAGGGATGACAGAATTTTGACGGTATATGTAGAAAAATTGGATTAGATTTTTACTATAATTATCAATAATATTATCAAAGGAATTATTGTTCAGATGATTAATTTACCAATACAAATTTGGCTACACTTGATTAAAAATCATCTATAATATATTAACCTTTTGTAGCACTGAAGTATGTGAAATATCCAAAAAAGTATTATACCTATCTTCATATTTTTAAATTTTTAAAATAAACTTTAGATATTCAGAGTATATTATTTATTACACACAGTTCTTCTATTACACATTCCGAAACAAAAGTTTTTTAATTGTTCATATTCAAAATTGTTTTGATTATTTATTAATATATTTCCAGTGCTTGTTAGGCAAGTTTTTCTAAACAAGGCAATTATTATTTGTCTACAATATCATTAAGACTAGCAGCACTTGCAGCATCAAGGGAAAAAAAAGATTTCACTGGCACAACTTTGTAATAAGATTTTCTTGAAATGTTCTTTGAGAAGACAAGAGGGCTGGGCTTGTAGGAAACACTGTTGATACAATTCCATCTTCTAATGTTAATGAAGTCAAATTCGTTTATATCTTGCCAGTTATCGTACTGCAACTCGAAGATCACCTCCAGAATGGAAACGTAACTCGTACACCTAAGCAAATAAAATTAATAACATTTTCATCATACACTAATGAGAGTGTAATTACCTATTCTAGAAATGCAAACAATAATGAATTTTGTGTATTTGAAAATGAGACATTTTGAACACCAGGGTATTGCAAACAATGGATATACAATGAACATATTACAAAACTTGTCCAATACCATAAGAAATAATATAATTACAATACTTTTAAACAAATAGAACAGAATAAATGACATGTACAGGTTAGTTATACTACATGGATTTACGGATTTTTAAAACTCTTTTGCATGGTGTAAATGTTCACAAATGAAATAATCAATTACAATTATGCAACAAGATTCCAAAATGAATTATAATTGAATGTACCTCCACTGCTGGTAGGGCGAAAATCCTAGCAATGTACTTGTCTAGCACCAGTTTTCTTAATATCATCTCCCAAACTACTGAAAACAAAGTTTTAGACATGACAAATAAATATCGCGACACAATTCACTCTACTTACAATGCATGACATTCTACATACTAACAAAATGCTTAAAAAATTCGATAAAAACGAGCACCTCAATCATTACCCCGTTTTGACCGCCAAGTTTCCCTACCCTGGCTAAACCACAAATACTCTTTGCGCTAAAACGCGGTAAACGAAAGTAGAGAACAGTGTTGCCAGGTCCGATGGACATTCGGCCGCTAGATGGCACGCGTAATTCCGCTAGATTCCGCTAAATTTAAAACTTCTTGCCACTAACTTCCGCTAAATCAAGATATTTAATTTTACATATAATAACGGTTGTTTTTAATAAATAATATTTATAATATCGAGTAATTGTTTATATAAATAATTTATAAATATTAAATGAATATGTGATACAAAAGTATTAAAAATGAAAATATTTGAAATTTATGAATCAGAACTAGGGTGATAAATATGCCATGTAAGAAATAATATTAATTACGCGTGTAGAATAAATAATTTATAATTTTTTTATTTTATTACATGATAATAAAAATACAAATTCGATATTTACGACTTATTTTAAATATATATAAAATATTCAAATATAAGCAATGATTAAATATTGCACATGTTTGTGTAATTATATTTATAATTTATAACTTAAATCTAACTGTATAATAGTTTACACAGACGAATCGCAGTAATAATTGAATAATAGTATTGCTTTATTATTACTATTCACTACTATTAAGTTTTGAAACAGGCTCGTCTATTATTTGGACTTCATTATTGTCCTCATTTATTTGCTTATTATATTTCGCATTTGAACCTATAATCCTAAGAACTTCATCTTGAATCGAAAATTATTACAACATTTTCCATATCGAATTTGTTAACACACTATTAAAGTACAATGTTTTTTATATTCTTTAACATTTAAGAAACAATAAAAATTGTTACTTACCTTATTTTAAATATTTATTACATTAACAATATGCTTACAACAATCACTGTTCAGAACTTACGATTCAAGGTAAAATTAATTTCGTTCAATATTTATAAAATTATTTTACTAAAATAATTAAGAACAATAATAACAAAGGAACTAATAATTACTTGTATTACAGTAATTTATTTTAATATTTTTTCTATGCCCCCCTAGATAATATTTCTATAATATTAAATTATGAAAAGAATATTTTAGCGGATATGAGAATATTTTTAAACAAAACATTATCTTTTTATAGGGTACGATCTTGAGCAATATTCATTGTCTCTTATTAACAAGATACTCAATAAAGACACAATAATTTTAAAAAAATATTCTTAGTATTCTAAAGTAATACTTTTTAAATATTAGTTTCATAATTTAATATGATAGAATATTAACGCGGATGTAGAAAAAATATTAAAGTATATTACTGCAATATTATTAAAATATTGTTCTTATAGAGACTTGAATTTGCAGGCTGAATATTTATTTATTTATTCACAAACTATTACTCTTAGCATTTCAAAAACTGTACAAAGAGATATTGCATATTTAAAGAGAACGCGGATAATATTTTCTCCACGTTTGATTGGATATTTGGTGGAGAATCTCCGGCCGCTAGCCAATGAGAAAGGCACCACGCGCCTAGTTGAGGGTTAAGGTAATATGACTCAGATATCAGATTTATGGTTCCAGCGGTATTTGTTTACTTTGGATAATAAGGGACGGAATACTTTACATGTCCCCATTAGTTTTAGGTCATCGAAACAAAAGTTTATAAATGGAAACATGTTTCAACCTTGTCGCTAGAAATTCCGCCAATTTGCTTTCATTCCGCTAGATTTTCCGCTAGCCGCTAAATCATTATTTCTCGCCGCTAGAACGGTTGAAACTCGGCTACATCTAGCGGCCAATCCGCTAAACTGGCAACACTGGTAGAGAAAAGTCGCACGCAATATACGCAATATTCTCTTTTGTCGCACGGAGGAGTCGCAGGTCAAGAGTGACGTCGATGCTAGTCTTGGCTGGCCAATAGCAAACACCGAGCCGTGACGTCACGTTAGGCTAGACTGATGGTGGGGGAACTGCGTTCTGGGTGTAGTGGATTTTAGCTTTTCCCTGGCAGTCGCCGCTAAGCGACACTACATTTTGTGACGTCACCGAGCAGTTCGGAGGCCTGTTCTCACGAAGACGCTGGTCTGGCATTCGTTCTCGGTAAGGATTAATTGTAGATCCGCCCGTCGGGGGCACTGCAGCCGCAGTGTCAGAAAAGGAACGCGAATATTAGACGGAGAAGGAGAATTCGATGGTCGCGAATGCAACCGAGCACGTCCGTGTTCTACCGAATTTAGTCTTCTTTTTTCCTGTTGACTCTCGTCTTTTGTCATTCGACTCTCGTCGCTCGTCTTTCGTACGTCTTCGTGTTTAAACGCTCGTGTCTCGTCATTCGTCCTTGACTTTCGTGTCGTCTTTCGTGTGTTGTCTTCTTTTCGTCCTTCATTTTCCGTGCTTCGTCGATCTATGTTCGACGTTCACATGTCGCTCGTCGTTCTTCGTTCGTCAAATTTTGTAAAATTTTAAAACTCTATTTTTCGAAATTTATATTTTCCAAATTTTTATATTTTTTGATTTTTTATATTTTTTCTTTTTTTTCTTTTTGATTTTTTATATTTTTCGAAATTTATATTTTTTGATTTTTTATATTTTTTAAATTTTTTATATTTTTTAAATTTTTTATATTTTTTAATTTTTTATATTTTTCGAAATTTATATTTTTTGAATTTTTATTTTTTTGAATTTTTATATTTTTTGATTTTTTATATTTTTTGATTTTTTATATTTTTTGATTTTTTATATTTTTTGATTTTTCATATTTTTCGAAATTTATATTTTTTGATTTTTTATATCTTTTGAATTTAAATATAATTTGATTTTTAATATTTTGGTTTTTTAAATTTTTATAGTTTTTGAATTTACTCTTCTTTTTTCCTGTTGACTCTCGTCTTTTGTCATTCGACTCTCGTCGCTCGTCTTTCGTACGTCTTCCTGTTTAAACGCAGGTGTCTTGTCCTTGACTTTCGTGTCGTCTTTCGCGTGTTGTCTTCGTTTCGTCGTTCATTTTCCGTGCTTCGTCGATCTATGTTCGACGTTCACTTGTCGCTCGTCTTTCTTCGTTCGTCAAAATGTGTAAAATTTTGAAATTCTATTTTCGGAAATTTATATTTTTCAAATTTTTATATTTTTCGATTTTTTATATTTTTCCTTTTTTACATTTTTCGATTTTTTATATTTTTCGATTTTTTATATTTTTAGAATATTTATATTTTTGAATTTTTATATTTTTCGTTTTTTCAAAATTTTAGAATTTTCTTTTCTGTTGTGTGTTTTATATCTCATCTTCCTTCGTACTTCGCTCGTCGTTCGTAGCCAGTCGCTTGTCACTCGTCGTTCGTCGTTTGTCGCTAGTCGCACGACAATAACGTTTGTCGCTAGTCGCACGACTCGTTGCTTGTTTGCATGCGTCTTTCGTTGTTCATCGTTCGTTAATATTTTTCTTTTTTCAAAATTTTAGATTTATGATTTTTATTTTTTTTTGAAATTTATATTTTTTGATTTTTTATATTTTTCGTTTTTATATTTTTCGATTTTTTATATTTTTCGATTTTCTATATTTTTGAATTTTTATATTTTTCGTTATTTTTAAAATTTTAGAATTTTCTTTTCTTTTGTCTCATATATCTCATCTTCCTTCGTACTTCGCTCGTCGTTCGTAGCCAGTCGCTGGTCGCTTGTCACTCGTCGCTCGTCGTTACGTCGCGTCGTTGTCGCACTCGCATGTCGCACGTCAATAATGGCTTGTTGCTCGTTCGTATGCGTCTTTCGTTGTTCGTCGTTCGTTAATATTTTTCTTTTTTCAAAATTTTAGATTTTAGATTTTTATTTTTTTGAAATTTATATTTTTGATTTTTTATATTTTTCGATTTTTTATATTCTTGAATTTTTATATTTTTCGTTATTTTTAAAATTTTAGAATTTTATTTTCTTTTGTCTCATCATGTCTCATCTTCCTTCGTACTTCGCTCGTCGTTCGTAGCCAGTCGCTGGTCGCTTGTCACTCGTCGCTCGTCGTTACGTCGCGTCGTAGTCACACGTCGCATGTCGCACGTCAATAATGGCTTGTTGCTCGTTCGTATGCGTCTTTCGTTGTTCGTCGTTCGTTAATATTTTTCTTTTTTCAAAATTTTAGATTTTTGATTTTTTTGAAATTTATATTTTTGATTTTTTATATTTTTCGATTTTTTATATTTTTCGTTTTTTTATATTTTTCGATTTTTTTATATTTTTCGATTTTTTATATTTTTTGATTTTTTATATTTTTCGAATTTTTATATTTTTCGATTTTTTATATTTTTCGATTTTTTATTTTTCTGAATTTTTATATTTTTCGTTTTTTCTAAATTTTAGAATTTTCTTTTCTGTTGTGTGTTTTATGTCTCATCTTCCTTCGTACTTCGCTCGTCGTTCGTAGCCAGTCGCTTGTCACTCGTCGTTCGTCGTTTGTCGCTAGTCGCACGACAATAACGTTTGTCGCTAGTCGCACGACTCGTTGCTCGTTCGTATGCGTCTTTCGTGGTTCGTTATATTTTTCTTTTCTTAAAATTTTAGATTTTTATTTTTATTGAAATTTATATTTTTGATTTTATATATTTTTTTCGATGTTTTATATTTTTCGATTTTTTATATTTTTCGATTTTTTATATTTTTCGAATTTTTATATTTTTGAATTTTTATATTTTTCGAATTTTTATATTTTTGAATTTTTATATTTTTTGAATTTTTATATTTTTGAATTTTTATATTTTTCGTTTTTTCAAAATTTTAGAATTGTCTTTTCTTTTGTGTTTTATGTCTCATGTTCCTTCGTACTTCGCTCGTCCGTAGCCAGTCGCTGGTCGCTTGTCACTCGTCGTTCGTCGTTTGTCGCTAGTCGCACGACATTAACGTTAGTCGCTAGTCGCACGACTCGTTGCTCGTTCGTATGCGTCTTTCGTGGTTCGTTAATATTTTTCTTTTTTCAAAATTTTAGAATTTTCTTTTCTTTTGTGTCATCTTCCTTCGTACTTCGCTCGTCGTTCGTAGCCAGTCGCTGATCGCTTGTCACTCGTCGCTCGTCGTTACGTCGCGTCGTTTCGTCGCGTCGTTTCCGCACGTCGCATGTCGCACGTCAATAATTGCTTGTTGCTCGTTCGTATGCGTCTTACGTTGTTTGTTAATATTTTTCTTTTTTCAAAATTTTAGATTTTTGATTTTTATTTTTTTGAAATTAATATTTTTGATTTTTTATATTTTTCGATTTTTTATATTTTTCGTTTTTTTATATTTTTCGTTTTTTTATATTTTTCGATTTTTTTATATTTTTCTATTTTTTATATTTTTTGATTTTTTATATTTTTCGAATTTTTCTATTTTTCGATTTTTTATATTTTCAATTTTTTATATTTTTGAATTTTTATATTTTTCGTTGATTTTAAAATTTTGGAATTTTCTTTTCTTTTGTCTCACCGTCTCATCTTCCTTCGTACTTCGCTCGTCGTTCGTAGCCAGTCGCTTTTCGCTTGTCACTCGTCGCTCGTCGTTACGTCGCGTTATGTCGCGTAGTTGTCGCACGTCGCATGTCGCACGTCAATAATGGCTTGTTGCTCGTTCGTAAGCGTCTGTCGTTGTTCGTCGTTCGTTAATATTTTTCTTTTTTCAAAATTTTTGATTTTTATTTTTTTTAATTTATATTTTTGATTTTTCATATTTTTCGATTTTTATATTTTTGAATTTTTATATCTTTTGTTTTTTCAAAATTTTAGAAAATAATGATACTTCCAGTGAGAAATACTCGGGAATGGTGTTTTTCGCAGTTTTGACGTCTGAAATGGCGTTTAATGATACTTCCAATGAAAAGTACTCGGGAATGGTGTTTTTCGCAGTTTTGACGTCTGAAAGGCGTGTAATGATACTTCCAATGAGAAATACTGGGGAATAGTCGGGAAAGGTGTTTTTCGTAGTTTTGACGTCGGAAAAGGCCTTTAATGATACTTCCAACGAAAAAACTCGGGAATAGTCTGGAATGGTGTTTTTCGCAGTTTTGACGTCGGAAAAGGCGTTTAATGATACTTCGAATGAGAAATACTCGGGAATAGTCGGGAAAGGTGTTTTTCGTAGTTTTGACGTCTGAGAAGGCGTTTAATGATACTTCCAAAGAAAAATACTCGGGAATACTCGTGAATGGGGTTTTTCGCTGTTTTGACGTCTGACAAGGCGTGTAATGATACTTCGAATGAGACGAGATACAAAAGGAACCTCAACTGAGCAAGTTTTAAAACGACCTTCCCTTACGTGCCAAATTTCGAAAAATATTACTTTCAGCACTGCTATCTGTAATTCAGTATACAAGTAGAACACTTTAAATAAATTTGATTGGTGCAAAGAAACACTTAATCAGACAAATAGTTTCCGAAATAGACCAGATTAAACAAGGAACCTCAACTGATAGAGTTCTAAATTGACCCACCCTTACGTGTCATATTTCGAAAAATAATAATTTCTGCACTGTAATCTGTAATTCTGTATACAAATAGAACACTTTAAAAGAAATTGATTGGTTCAAAGTAAAAATCAATCAGTCAAATAGTTTCCGAGATAGAGAAAAAACAAAATGAACCTCAACTGAGCAAGTTACAAAACGACCCTCCCTTACGTGCCAAATTTCGAAAAATAATAATTTCAACACTACTATCTCTAATTCTGTATACAAGTAGAACAATTTAAATGAAATTGATTGGTGCAATGTAAACTCCAATCAGAAAATAGTTGTTGAGATAGATGAGATACAAAAGAACCTCAACTGAGCAAGTTTTAAAACGACCCCCCCATAAGTGCCAAATTTCAAAAATTTTAATTTCAGACCTGCTATCTGTAATTCTGTATAAAAGTAGAACTCTTTAAAAGAAATTGATTGGTGAAAAGCAAACTCCAATCAGACAATAAGTTTCGAGAAAGAGGAAAAACAAAAGGAACCTCAACTGAGCAAGTTACATAACGACCCCCAAATACGTGCCAAATTTCGAAAAATATTAATATAAGCACTTCTAACTGTAATTCTGTATACAAGTAGAACACTTTTAAAGAAATTGATTGGTGCAAAGCAAACTCCAATCAGAAAAATAGTTTCCGAGAAAGAGGAAAAACAAAAGGAACCCCAACTGAGCAAGTTACAAAACAAACCTACCTTACGTGCCAAATTTCGAAAAATATTAATTTTAGCACTGCTATCAGTAATTCTGTATATAAGTAGAACACTTTAAAAGAAAGTGATTGGTGCAAAGAAAACTCCAATCAGAAAATAGTTTTTGGGATAGACGAGATACAAAAGGAACCTCAACTGAGCAAGTTTTAAAACGACACCCCTTTACGTGTCAAATTGCGAAAAATATTAATTTCAGCACTGCTATCTGTAATTCTATATACAAGTAGAACACTTTTAAAGAAATAGATTGGGGCAAAGCAAACTCTAATCAGACAAAGATTCCGAGATAGGCGAGATTAAAAAAGGAACCTCAACTGAGCAAGTTTTAAATCGACACCCCCTTACGTGTTAAATTTCGAAAGCACTGCTATCTGTAATTCTGTATACATGTAGAACACATTAAAAGAAATTCATTGGTGAAAAGCAAACTCCAATCAGACAATAAGTTTCGAGAAAGAGGAAAAACAAAAGGAACATCAACTGAGCAAGTTACATAACGACCCCCAAATACGTGCCAAATTTCGAAAAATATTAATATAAGCACTTCTAACTGTAATTCTGTATACAAGTAGAACACTTTTAAAGAAATTGATTGGTGCAAAGCAAACTCCAATCAGAAAAATAGTTTCCGAGAAAGAGGAAAAACAAAAGGAACCCCAACTGAGCAAGTTACAAAACAAACCTACCTTACGTGCCAAATTTCGAAAAATATTAATTTTAGCACTGCTATCAGTAATTCTGTATATAAGTAGAACACTTTAAAAGAAAGTGATTGGTGCAAAAAAAACTCCAATCAGAAAATAGTTTTTGGGATAGACGAGATACAAAAGGAACCTCAACTGAGCAAGTTTTAAAACGACACCCCTTTACGTGCCAAATTGCGAAAAATATTAATTTCAGCACTGCTATCTGTAATTCTGTATACAAGTAGAACACTTTAAAAGAAATTGATTGGTGCAAAGCAAACTCCAATCAGACAAATAATTTTTGAGATAGACTAGATACAAAAGGAACCTCAACTGAGCAAGTTTTAAAACGACCCCCCTTACGTGTTAAATTTCGAAAAATATTAATTTCAGCACTGCTATCTGTAATTCTGTATACAAGTAGAACACATTAAAAGAAATTCATTGGTGAAAAGAAAACTCCAATCAGACAAATAGTTTCCGAGATAACCGGTTGCACTTAGATGATATTTTATTAAACAAGTTGCGGATTTTTAATAGGAATTGTTATTAAAGAAGGGAATTTACGTTTTTTTATTTCCGTTATTATAATAACGGAAATTGAGAATATTTCAAATAAAAGTACGCCGGAGGCGGAAAGATGGTAGTTGACAAGAGTATTTCGTAAGTAAAAATAGGTACGCCCGACCAAAGAATAGAGAAAAATCAATACGGCTAACGTATCTGTATTATAATATGGCTTACATTTTGTATCTTTTTTTACTTTCCTTTATACGGAGCACTATACGTAGCATTGGGAAACATATGTAACTATTCGAAAAATTTTTTCCACATTTCAAAAACCAATAAAATTACACTACATAGATGCACTACTAGAAAGGTACTACTACACTTCTAGAAAGATATGTATCTATGCGAAAATTGATTTCGAGATTTAATAAAATATACACCAAGTAGACCTCGACAAACTGTGAAATGAATGTTTTTATCATAAGCATAGGAAAAATCTTTTTTGGTATAAAGTAAATTTTAAAAGTATTTGTATTTGGTGTTGCGAAAGCAAATCTTGTTAGTTAGTGAAAGAGTTTCAATTTTTAAAGCTCTTGAACACTTAGTATAAGAGTTATTTAAAGGTGTAGCTGATTCAGTACCAAATGTCCTTTGATCTTGCGTTAGTTGTGTCCGTAGATGGCCGGCTATATATTGCATTACTCTTTTTAAATATTTTGTTTCAATAATTAAAACAGAGAAAATTGAGAAAATTTTAAACAATTTTTGAGCAAACATGTTCGCTAAAAGTCTACATAGGGCTTGAGTTCCAACATGTTTTAAGCCAGTACAACCAATAAGATATTTAGGAATACTGGGAGTATTTCTTCCACAAATGGCTTTCATTTTATGCCATACCTCTGATATAGGAGATTGGTGTGTGATGGAAGAGATGCACTTTTGCCATGAATTGATCATAGAGGATTTGAGAGTGTCTTGCAAAGGCTCTTGCATTCCTGAGAGCAATACCATTTACCATGGTTTTGTTTTTCTTAAATTCCTCCTAAGCTAAACCTATCCTAATTTAACCTAACTAACCTAACTTTATCTAACCTAACCTAACCTAATGCAACCTAACCTAACCTAAACTAAACTGACCCAAGCTTACCAAATCGGATCTAATCTGACCTAACTTGAACTAACCTGACCCAACCAGACCGAACTAAACCTAATCTGACCTAACCTAACCTAAACGCATCCAACCTGACCGAACCAGACGGAACCTGCCCGAGCCTGCCCGATCCCGAACGAACCTGAACGAACCAGACCGAAACTGACTGAACCTGACCGAACCTAATCGATCATCACCAAACCTGACCGAACCTGGCGGAAACTGACCGAACCTGACCGAAACTATCCGAACTTGAAGGGTCATGACCGAATTCGACCGAAGCTGACTGAACAGAACCGAACATCCTATTCGGATCATCCATTCGGATATCGATTTCCTGTTTCTATATCGATTTCCCGTTTCGATATCTATTTCTAATTTTGATACAAATATACATATTAAATATTATGTTTTCGTTTAAAAATCAATATCCCATTTTCATTTACTTTTCACAATTCGAATTTGATTTCCCATTTCGATTTCGTTTGCTTACTTTAATACTAATTACCCAATTCGTAATAATTGTTTCATATCCATATCGATTTCTCTTTTAATATCAATTTCCTGTTTCGATATAATTTTTCCCATTTCGGTATCAATTTCCCACATCGAAACAAATTTTCCCATTGGATATCGAGTTCTTATATTGATACAGAATCGCCCATGTCGTTATCGACTACTACTAAATTACCAATTTAAATATCAATTTCTGATTTTGATATCAATTACTTCGATAATGATTTGCCTTTTCGATATATTGCCCCTATACGATTAACCATTTCCTTATTGATTTTTCGTATTAATTATTTCGCTAAATTTTTCCTATTTGGATACCAATTTCTTGTTTCGATATTAATTTTCCATTTAGATTTCGGTTTTCTTATTTTAATTTTAATTTCTTAATTTAATTTTAATTTCCTATTTCGAAATCCATTACCTATTTCGATATCGGTTTCTTGTGTCTATATCATTTCTTCATTTCGATATTAATTTTTTCTATATATAATTTCCATTTCGGTATCGATTTCCTATACATCGGTGTGGCCAGCATAAATGAGAACATAACAAAAATGAGTGGTAATATAAGAGGTAAGAATTGGTATTGGCAATTGTTCTTTTATTCTCTACATTGCTCGGTTAAAAATGCTTGACAATTGCACAAATGGGCCAGAAACAAAAAGAACCCGCTTGATTTTCTTGGATTTGCTAGACATATATGTTGTGACCAGAAACAACAAAGAATAACACGATTTCTTAAAACGTGTTTTATTTCACAATCCAAAGAGCAAATCCGATAACAATAGCCAAGTTCCAACAAAATTCTAGAAGGGAGTCCGAATACGTCGCTAGTTCACCAAATATCCGTGGGGCAGTCCAGAATCCGTAGCACTTCGACGTATCACTTATTCACAATGTCACTCACTAATCACTTGTAGGCGCTCGCTATCGACTGGCTCCTGCTTGCCCGAGCGGCTCTTTTATAGCCCGCTCGAGGCGAAGGTCCGCTGGCCAACCCGGTGATATGGGTGAGTTCTCGCGCGCCGCTGTCTGCTCGAGCGTGACGGTACTGCCGCGCTGTCGGACAGCGCACTCTCTTGGGCGGTATTGGTACCGTCATCCGGCGGCAACTTTAAGGGTGTCTGTTCGGCCACGGCACCCTCCGCGCCCAAATGCGTTGCGTATGGCGCAAAACGCACTGAACGAGTAACCCTCCTGGGCCGGAGTTCTGTCCTGGTCGAACAGGCGGATTCTCTGCTGCTGCTGGAGGCTGCTTCCTCCCGCGTGTCCGCTGCAACTGCTGGTGTTCCAACGGCCGTGCGCTCCTGTGGGACATAAATTATTTCCCTCATCACTTTCCTGCGGAATTCCTCGGGTGATATCCACGGCCTGTTGTCTACTTGACTCTCGTTAGTTCGAGGTCTGATCTGCCCCTGGTGGCGTGAGACCAGCCTTTCTAAGGTTCGTACCGCATAAACTCTGCTGCCTCGAATCTCTTGTATTACCCCGGGCACCCATGCTGGCTCTTTCTTAAGTGACTGAATATATACCTTGTCACCTACCTTGTATTTTGGTTTAATACCTCCAGCTCTATGCGGGTCGCTAGGGCTCAGCAGTGACAGCAGGGTCCGGGGCTGCCTGCCGTGGAGCACTTCAGCTGGGCTTCTGCCCGTTGAGCCTGGCAGGACCCTGTACGTTGCCAGGACCCTTAAGAGTGCTCGGGACTTTGGTGTCCCCGCTGCCCGCGCTTTCCCCATAGCAGTTTTGAAGGTTCGGACGAACCTCTCCGCTTCTCCATTAGACTGTGGGTGGAAAGGCGGTGCACAGATGTGTTGGATGCCGTTGCTCGCACAAAATTTTGCTAATTCTTGGGACGAAAACTGCGGACCATTGTCTGAAATCAATACCACAGGTAGACCCTCTGTCACAAAGATCCTCTCCAGCATCTCTACGGTCTGTGTAGAGGTGGTGCTTCCCATCTCAACCACATACGGGTAGTTGGACTTCGCGTCCACTACCACCAACCACATGGACCCCCAAAAGGGGCCGGCGAAATCCACGTGGACCCTTTCCCACGGTTCCGCCGGTTCCGGCCAAGGTGTCAAGTCTTTGGGGGGGGGCGCTTTGGTTAAGCTGGCAAGCCTCGCATCTCTTTAGCATTTGTTCAATGTCGATGTTCATACCTGGCCATGTACAGTGCCGTCGCGCCAGCTGCTTCGTACGTACTACTCCCCAGTGCCCTTGATGTAACAATTTAAGCACTGTGTCTGAGGCTCTTGGGTATGATTACCTTTGTGAACTCTTCGCCCTCTAACAATAGAACTCCAGCTTTGCACGACAATCTGTCCTGTTTGTTAAACCACGTGGCGTTGCTTCTTAATCTTCTTGTTGGCCAACCTTCTCTGATGAAGCGCCGTACCTGGTTCAACTCCGGGTCCTTGTCCGTCTCCCTCGCTATAGTCCTTGCCTCTAACGGAAAATCTGCTAGGTTTCCCAGATCCTCCAGGTCCAACTGGAGGCATTCTTCTTCAGACGCGTCGAATTCTGGGTCTGGGCCGGCGGGTAGTCTAGACAACGCGTCCGCGTTCGCGTGCTGCGACGTGCTTCTATAATGGATCTGGTAGTCGTAATCTGCAAGAAACAACGCCCACCTCTGCAGCTTCTTGGCTGTGGATTCTGGGATCTTCTTCCCTGGGTGAAAGAGTTGCACCAGCGGTTTATGGTCAGTGATGATGTGAAATTTGGTCCCGTAAAGGAACTCGTTGAATTTTCTCACCGCAAAAATGATCGCCAATGCTTCCTTCTCTATCTGGGAGTAATTTCTCTGGTGTTTGTTTAGAGTTTTCGACATAAAAGCGATTGGTCTCTCGACCCCTTTTCCGTCTTTTTGGGATAACACCGCCCCCAGACCGTAATCTGAGGCATCTGCCGCCACAGTTGTGATCCTTCCCGGGACAAAATGATTAAGTCTTACCGTGCGCAGTAACTCTTGTTTTAAACTGTTCCAAGCTTTGTTGCATTCTTCCGACCATACAAATTTGACCCCTTTCTTTCTCAGATGGTTTAAAGGAGCTGCTATCGTCGAAAAGTTTCTAATGAATTTATTATAGTAGTTAACTTTGCCTAACAGAGCTTGCAGTTGTTTTAGATCTGCTGGCGGAGGCATCTGAATGATAGCTTGTACGTGCTGCTGGGTAGGGGCTATCCCCGAGCTGTCTAACACGTGTCCCAGAAAAACTACTTTTTCTTTGAAAAATTCACATTTCTCCTGATTTACCTTAAACCCATTGTCTCGCAAAACCGTGAACAACTTTCTCAGGTTTTGTTTATGGTCTTCTAAACTGCGTCCTGTGACGATGATATCATCCAGATAATTGCAGCAACCATCCAGGCCCGAGGTGATTTGCTCCAGACAGCGCTGGAAGATTGCTGCCGCTGAGTTTACCCCAAAAGGCAATCTGTTGTAGCTAAATAGACCGAGCGGTGTGTTGATTACCAATACTTCCCTGGCCGCGGGATCCAAAGGTATTTGCAGGTAAGCATCCCGGAGGTCTATTTTAGAAAACTGTTGTCCGCCTGACAGTTTGTAGAAAAGATCTTCCGGCTTGGGAATCGGATATTGCTTAACTTCCACCTGTTGGTTCACCGTGCTTTTGAAGTCGCCACACAACCTAATCTTCCCGCTCGATTTTTTCACTAGAACTAAAGGCGTGGCCCACTGGCTCACTGTTACTGGCGTAATCACCCCTTCTTTCTGCAGCCGTGTTAGTTCTTCTTTCACTTTGTCCCTAAGTGCCCATGGCACCGGTCTCGCTTTGTAAAAGCGTGGTTTATGTCCCTCTTTAAGCTGGATCTTAGCCTGGAAGCTCTTGCACTCTCCCAACCCGGGCGAAAACACCTCCGCGAACTCAGAAACTAAATCCTTGATGACGTGAACCTCATCCTGGTCTGATACCTGGTTTACCTCGTCTACGACTCCAAACCCCAGTTTATCGAAGGAGTCCAACCCCAGGATATTCGTTACGTCATACCGGTCGACCACTAATATTTCTATGACTGCCTGCTTGCTCTTGTATGATGCTTGCACGCGCACACTTCCTAACACCTTAATGGGCGTCTTCCCGAAACTGGTCAATCTATTTTGTACTTTTGCGTAACCGGGAGACCCTAAACGGCGGTACGTGTTTAGATTGATCAGCGTAACCGGTGCTCCCGTATCTAACAGGAAGTCTACTGGTTGACTGTCTAACTTAATTCGCACCGTTAATTTTTTCTGCCCCTCTCCGCTAATGACCTCACTAACCATGGCTACCTCCATGTCTTCTTCGTGTCTTGCACTTCGTGCCGCATGCCGTCTTTGTTCACAGACTTCTCGGATGTGGCCCACTCTCTTGCAGTAAAAGCATTGTGCTTCCCTGAACCTGCACTCTGCTCTATTGTGATACTTTCCGCAACCTTTACAAGATTTCTTTCTCTTGAAAATGTTCGTACTTTTCCTTTCCTTTGAGTCGCTGCCCCACTCTGCCGACTTTGCCCCTATCTGATTATTCTGCCTATCTTTTCTCACTCGGGCCGCTCTTATACTGACACTGCTACTTAAACTGTTAACACTGTCTGAGCTACTGTCTTTCACTGAATTGTTAGCGGTAACACTACACACGCATGATCCGGCCGTGATTTGGCGGGCTGTCTCACGCGTGGTCTCGTAAGTCTTGCACAAGGTTTTTACTTCCTCCAATGAAGGATCTCCGTTCTGCAAAACTAAAAACCGAATCTTGTCTTCCGGCGTGTGCAAGACTACCATATCTCTGATCAGTGTTTCAGCGTATGATGTCTCCCCTTCTGATGGCGGGCATTTGAATTGACACTGCCGCGCCAGGCCAGCTAACTCTGTAATCCACTCGCAGTGCGACTGTCCTTCGCTTTTCCTGCACTGGAAGAACTTATACCTGGCCGCCAGTACATGCGGCGTTTTGTTAAAGTAAGTGTCTAATTTGTGTTTAATTTCTTCCCAACTCCACTCTGTTGAGTCTCTTTCTGGGAGTAGTTTTCCTAACAAACTAGTCACTTTGCTCCCAACGCAGCTTAGAAAAAACGCTTTTTTTGTTTTTGCGTCTCCTACCTGGTGACATAATAAATGCTGTTCAAAACTCTCTAGGTACTCTGACCACTCCTCCGAGTCGGGCTGGAAGCAGTGGAATTGGGGCGGGGGGCGTCTGTTGATTGCTTCCAACAGAATCGCCAGCTGCTGCGCCTGCGCCTCTGCTTGCTGCCGCTGCGCCTCAGCTTGTTGCCGTTGCTGCTGCGCGAACGCCTCCCGTTGCAGCTGCATCTGCTGCTGCATTAGTGCTAGCATTTGCACTATCGGGTCGCCGGCCTCCATTTTAGTTTTCCTCGTCGCCAACTTGTTGTGACCAGAAACAACAAAGAATAACACGATTTCTTAAAACGTGTTTTATTTCACAATCCAAAGAGCAAATCCGATAACAATAGCCAAGTTCCAACAAAATTCCAGAAGGGAGTCCGAATACGTCGCTAGTTCACCAAATATCCGTGGGGCAGTCCAGAATCCGTAGCACTTCGACGTATCACTTATTCACAATGTCACTCACTAATCACTTGTAGGCGCTCGCTATCGACTGGCTCCTGCTTGCCCGAGCGGCTCTTTTATAGCCCGCTCGAGGCGAAGGTCCGCTGGCCAACCCGGTGATATGGGTGAGTTCTCGCGCGCCGCTGTCTGCTCGAGCGTGACGGTACTGCCGCGCTGTCGGACAGCGCACTCTCTTGGGCGGTATTGGTACCGTCATCCGGCGGCAACTTTAAGGGTGTCTGTTCGGCCACGGCAATATAAATCTAGCATATTTTCAATAAATTTCTCAAACAGGATAACTTGTAAGATCCATCGTTAAAGTAAAAGCTGTTGACAAATGAGTTACAGGCTATGAGGTACCATCCAAACAATTTGTGGTAAACCATCACGGTGTACGCATTGGAGGAAAAAGGATTCACTTCTCTCTAATTTTCACTTCTCTAATTCTCAGTTCTCTCTAATTTTGTATTAGAAGTTATTATACCTTCCATAGCTGACCCATATACCCGATGCTTCCTATTTTTTATAGGTATTATTACTTCCGAAACTAATATTATCAAAACGTTATCACCCATTAAATGGGGAGCACAATTCGAATGCTTGATCAACCTATATAAAGCTCTCATTTAATCTAAACTAATTATGTAGTAGGAGTAGTCTGCAGCTCAGCTTCAAAAACAGTTCTGAATACTGTAAACCCTGTGATCAACAATGCTTGCCGTTTAAGCCTTGGTGCATTTAGAACCAGCCCATATAATAGCCACATTTAGCATTCCCCCCAACCCCTCAAATACTGTTATATTTAACAACCTCCAGCCTAGCGTATATGATTCCAGATCACAGCTCTCATTTCCGCTTAGTGAGAGACTCCCTAAGTATCTAGAAAAATTCAGTATCACCAAACCACTTTGTATCCCCAGACGTAATCATCCCATCCCATCTTGGCAGAACTTTAATATCACAACTAATACCTACCTCGCAAAAAAATCAATAATTTTCACTGAACCTATTGAAAGGACACAAGAAAGAATATCGACACTACTCCAATATTATAACAACTTCTACCAAGTCTACACAGATGTGTCTAAACGTGATGGAATTGCAGGCTGTGCTATATTCCAACCACCAATTAATAAAATTGACTCTCACCGTCTCCCAGATTACTTCTCCATTGCTACATACGAAGCGTGGCCAGTTCTTCAAGCAATTATAATTAGCACTAAAACACCAAAAGATACCCCCATTGCAATTTTTTCAGACTCGCTATCAACTGTGAGAGCCATCGAGAATAGATTCAATTCCTACCAATATCTACCTATCTGCTACCTTGAATTGGCTTATACGTATCGCTTATGTCTATAGTTGAAACATTTTGTATTTGTGCCAGATTTGTGACATTCCCTATTTCAAAGGGCTCTGCTTGATTTATTGTACTTCACTCTAATTTTGTATTTGAATTTGATACACAGCATTTACTTATTTTTATTATTTTCTTAGTTTGCTAACTGGCAGCTTTGTCAACTTTGTATTTTTGCGCCCTCTACGCTGTAATATTCTGTATAAAATTGAATATTGAACTGGTGTGAGCAAATCCGTATATCGGAAGCTCTTCATTTTTGTATTGAGCAATTTTTTGCTCTATTTGTAATTCTGTATAATTGTTGAATTTTGTACGCGGCGAAAGAGCCGTTAATTAATTATTCACTTTCAGGACATCGGGGATTATTGTTGCTTTCTTATATTGTATCGTCGCTCTGGTTGTCCAATAAATAGAAACTCGTATTCAAAGTATTATAACTTTTCAATGCAACGGAATTTATTCCTTCCATAGCTGACACTTACACCCAACACCTGCTTCCTATTTTTTATAGGTATTATTACTTCCGAAACGATTCGCGCTCGAATCATTGAAGGATACCATATGTTGGCCTGTGTCTTGGCCATTGGCTCGCGGTGCGATCATTGTTATCGTATTCAGTTGTCGAATGATATTCTTTCTATAATTTTAAATTTGGTTGATTTTTTAAATTAATTCGTTAAGTCTTGTAGGGTAGCGGAGATTAATTTCATTATTTTATATAAACGTATTTTACTTTTAAACCCCAGCGAGATTTCATCATTTTTTCCCACATCAATTGCATTTGTTTTTATATTTATTATAATCTTTTGATACTATAATAGTACTACAGAAGTATAATTTTTTTCGTTTTTGAAAAATAAGTACCTATTGTTAACACCTTTTTCTCTATAAATGGAATAATAGCGATACGGGACTGAGGTTTGACAAGCCGGACTTGAGGTTTGACAGCTCGCTGGAGTAAACGGAGTTAGTGTGGAAGTACGAAAAATTAACGGTAAACAGAATGAACCAATTTATTTAAATAACTAAAGTAAAAAAACGTTATATATAATAAAAAAACACACGCTATTCAACAATACTTCATGAATTAATTTTAAAAATCAAACACATTTCAAATTATAGAAAGATTTTCATTTGACAAGTGAATACGATCACAATACTTAAGCACACCTAAAGAAAAGATGAAAATAAGTACGGATGGAAATGTAAAATGTATAGGAGAAGAAATTTTAATTTTTGAAAAGGCCCAGTGTAATTTTTGAAAACATGAAATTATATAATTATTATAAAAGTTATTACATATCATTTACTAAAGGCGGAAACGCAATCCCACTTACCAGAATGTCACTCAGAGGTGACATGAAGTAATTGTTTTAATCAAAAGTTAAAAACCAAAGAATACGTGTACGATAGCAACGAATTATAAATATTTATGCGTTGTATGCTGCATGCTAGAAGAGGGGTGTATTCTCAACATACGGCACAGCCTGGTGTCGTAACCGTTTAGTTAGAGGTGGTGGGGCGGAGTGAAATTAAGTGGAGGTTGGTTAGGTTTCTCATATTTTAATTTCAGAATGTCATATTTTCGATTCAGAATCTTCCCTTTTCTGTGTAAATTAATTACAGCCTCAATATTCCTTATATCTTATTATATTTCTATCAATTTCTGTTAAAAATGGTTTAAAATACCTGAAATATGTGGTGAGGCCACTTATTATATTAATTTTGTGCATATAAAGCTAATGGTATTTTTTATACCTTGTTTATTCTGTTCTGAGCCTTTGATAATACTCTCATGACTGTTCTATATTGGACAGTGTTGACACAATTAATTTGTCTGCAAAAATTTATTTTTTGTAAATTTGTTGGCACCAGAACTGGATAATATTTTTTCTACTCATGATTATTTTTTCCTGCTCAAAATAAGAGCATTACATTCTTTTTTTGACGTGGATTTTGATGATGACGTTGATTATTTGAAATCAAATTGCCAAATGGTAATTGTTTTTTGCAATCAGAGTACAAGCTTTATGTGTTTTTGCTATATAAATATAAGTGATCAGTAATCATTGCTAATTTGTTATATACATCACATTTTGTTTACAACATTGTCTATCTATTTCTTTTGTATCAACATTGAATATTTTCATGTCTATTGCTTTATAACTGTTCTTCAGCCCACCACTGCTAGAGTGCCGGTATGTCACATCCTTTATTGCTAACACATTTGTATAGAAGGCAGAAGACATGTATACATGTGTTTGGTGAATATGCGAGCTCTGCGCTCGCTTCAGGCGTGTTATTCCCATTTACAGTCTCGTCGCCAATGGCCTTAGGCCTACTTAAAAAAAGTTTACAATTCGTACAGAAACGTAAACGTATGACACTATCTATCTGATTTTGATTTTTCAAAAATTTCTCTAGTGTAATTATATAGAAGTATCTCTAGCGTAACTTGTATACATACTTCCAGCAATTCGTTAAATCTGTATCATTCATTAATTAAAGTGCATCAAATTACTAAATGAAGTTTTTATACATTAAAAAAGTATTGTGCAATAAAAGCTCCAATAAACGGTTGCACTTAGATGCCATTTGATTTAACAATTTGCTAATTTTTAATAGGAATTGTTATTAAAGAAGGGCATTTACGTTTTTTTAATATTTCCGTTATTATATTAACGGAAATTGTGAATATTTCAAATAAAAGTACGCTGGCTAGCGGAAAGATGGTAGTTGACAAGAGTATTTCGCAAGTAAAAATAGGTAGGCGCGACCAAAGAATAGAGAAAAATCAATACGGCTAACCAATCTGTATTATACTATGGCTTATATTATGTATCTTTTTTTACTTTCCTTTATACGGAGCACTATACGTAGCATTGGGAAACATGTAATTATTCGAAAATATTTTTCCAGATTTCAAAAACCAATAAAATTACACTACATAGATGCACTACTAGAAAGGTACTACTACACGTCTAGAAAGATATGTACCTAATATCGTTCGAGCAACATTCTCATGTACTGGAGTCCAAGATATCCGATTTGATTTTAAAGGAAACAGCTAGTATTAATTAATGAATGGTTAATACATTATAGGTTAATTTGATTCTTTTTTGGCTCGGACTTGTTTCTTTTATTAAAGGAATGTAGGAACATATAAAAAAATTAATACTTTAATAAATAATAATAATTAATAAATAATAATTTTATACTTAAAATAAATTGCCCATTGAATACCAGCCCCGAGGAAGACCACGACAAGCAACTCGAAACGTCGGCAACACAGCCTTCGACGCAGTGTCACCCGGACAGCCAAGATCATGAACATGACTCTGGCCGCGGAAGCCTACGACTTCAAATTTAAAAAAAGGTGGTAAAATAGCGGGCTGGCGAGCTGCATCCTGACTCCAACGCCATAACTAGCATCGAAATAAGATAGTATGAATCATGACTTAACCCAGCTTACTTGGTAAGTTATTTTGATATAAAATAAATATGTTATATTTGTATAATTTTGATGGGAATACATAATTCCTGGTGCGTCATTTCGTACAGACTACGTAAATGAATAAAGGGTAATGATGCAATTGGATAACTCGTAGATGTTTGCTTGCATTTGGACCGTGTTTTCCTTTCCATTTTCTTTGTTTTATAAAAAATGGATTTTTTTAAAAAAGTTATCTGTAGAAATTGCAGTATGCAAAACGAGTTGGACGTGACTCTTTTGTGACGTATCGGCCACAATGATTTCAACCTCTAGAATATTTCGAATAAAAGTTATTTAGCGGTACAACTGATTCAGTACTTCTGTTTGGATTTGACATAAATACTAGCAGACCCGGCCACGCGTTGCTCTGGTATTCTTGTTCTTGGTTTAATTATTTGGTAGTATTGGTATTATTAAGGAAGTGATTGATAAAGAATGATGAATGGTGCAAATTAAATTTCAACGGATAGGAAATGTTTAATTTTTATTTTTTTAATAAATGAGTTAGATTATACTGATTTTTAAAATTGAAATTATAATATTTTTATAAATATTTTCCCTAATTTAATTTTTAATAATCATTACTGTTATTTAACTAAGAACTAAGCGATGAACACTATTTTTCATTAACCTGTGTTTCGTCAAAATAAAAAAAATAAATGCGATGGTTAATTAATTATGTATCTCTTTTTACTTTCCTGTATACGGAGCACTAAACGTAGTTTATGGAAATCTATGAACCTATGCAAAAACTTATTTCCAGATTTCAAAAGAAAAAAAATACACTATACAGATCTCGGATAAATGTGAAATGAATGTTGTTGCCACACGCATAAGAGACAATCTTCATCGGTATGAAGCAAAGTACTAGGAGTTGTTGCTCCTCTAGAATACTTAGAATAAAAGTTATTTAACGCTACAGCTGATTCAGTACTCCGGTTTGGATTTTACATAAATATATAGATGCGCTTTTTAAACAAATCCTTCTTAATTGTGTAGTCAAAGTGCAATATGTCACGTCTCTGTGAATTTCTCTTTTATTAGGACCAAATTTATCTAGATATGCTGTGTGTGAAAGGCACAAAAGGCATGTATACTACTAAAATAATACAGCAGACGAAAACTATCGTAATTGCATCCAGATTAAGATGAAAGATAATGCAACAGGTGTTCTTCGACCCAGCAAAGAATGAACTAGGCTATTGCAAAGTTTGTGAGACCAACAGTGTAACTGTCATATATGATATCGTATGAACTTTAATATCGATATCAAAAAGAAAAATTGATATCGAAATGGGAAGTCGATATCAAATTGGGAAACCAATACCAAAAAAGAAAGTCGCTATCAAAATGGATATCAAAATCGAAATGGGAAATTGATTTTAAAATGGGGAATCGATCTCAAAAATGGAAATCAATATTGAAGTTGGAAATAAAAATGGATATGAGACGCTGATGTCAAATTTCAGAAGTGGTGAGGTGAGCAACAGTGTTCAGTGGTGCCATCTCGGAGCTGATTCTTGCTTCGAGGCGATGCTAGTTTTTTTCCTACTTGTCGCAACTTTGACTGTTCAATTTTAGTTCGTATAAATCCTTAAAACGAATCACATAGTGTAGTGTTTTTCTAAACGTTCTAGCAATCCCATAACAATCAAAGATACTACAATTACGCTAATGTAACACGTAATTATGCTCGAAAACTGCCAAAATTTTAAAATAATGATTCTGACAATATTGGTGATAAATTGGCTATCTGCTACCAACTTTATGTAAATTAAAAGTGTTTCTTAAACTGTGGAGTTGTAGGGAACAGCCGGAAATATTTCAATTTTTTGAAATTTTCCAACGTTTAGAGTTAACCGTTACAATTAGACGTATGCTACATTTGAAAGTGTTTAATAAAACTACTCGTTTAAGAAATTTACTCTACGCGTACAAGAAAATTCACTACACCTAGTCTACCTACCTCTGTTGTCCTCAGGTATACCCTTTGAAGACCTATCATAAATTATAGAAATTTGTAATTTTGGGATAAAAGATTTAAGAAAGAATTAAATTATATAATTATTAAAAAAATAATGACATATCAATAATCTTAAGCGAAAAATATTGTCACTTACCAGAATGTCACTTAGTGTTATACGAAGTAATTGTTGCATTCAATAGTTAACACCCCCGGAATAAGTGTACGATAGCAACGAATTATAATTATTAATGCTTTTTATACTGGATGCTAGAAGTGAAATGTATTCTCGAGGTACAGCACGGGTATTACGTGTTAAACTAACGTATCAACTTTTTCTTTCTAAGGACTTATCGACAGGTATTAGCTGCGTCTTAACTAAGAAACTAAACAAATACCAATAAATGTCCATCGGAAGTATCATAAAACGCATTTTTCAGATTGCAAAACTGCAAAAAACACCATTTCCATCAGTACTGACCCCATTGTTTCTCAACGAGAGTCATATTCACTGTCGCTCAGTATCGTTTAAACATGAAAATACACCTTCGTAGAGCCAAATTCTTGATTCTGGTATCAGGATTGTATTTCTAAGAACCTATCGATTAGAATTTATTGTTAGTATACATTTGAATAATGAACTTTTTAGCGTCAATTATAATCCTTCGGAACGATCGCGGTTAGATGTATTTCAAAATACTTGAATAGTCATAATATATAGCCGGACGAACAGCTCATTCAGCTTTGAAGCTGCCTTTAGACATTCACAGAAAACCAAACGCAATGTGTAGTACTAAAAACATAAGGGGAATGTTTTAGTACTACACATGTTTTAGTACATAAAGGTTCAATTATTATCTGGGATGAGTGTACTATGAGTCATAAACATTCTCTTGAAGCTTTTCACAGAACTATGCAAGATATAAACGGCAATAATCGACTCTACGGAGGTGTTGTTTTACTACTATCTGGTGATTTGCGGTAGACATACCTGTCATTCCTCGCTCCACTTATGCTGATGAGATTAACGCATGTTTGAAACAATCATTTTTATGGAAAAACGTTGAAACACTTCGATTGACTATAAATATGCGAGGTCATTTACATAATGATCCGATGGAACAAGTATTTTCAAATCAATTACTGGATATTGGAAACGGTACAATCAGACTACAACAAAATAAGCAACGCATCCAATTGCCAGACAACTTCTGCACTATTGTTCATTCAAAAAATGAACTAATTCAGAGTATTTCCTAATCTTCGTAAAATTCACTTTAACCATAATAGGCTCAGTAATCGTGAAATTTTAGCGGCAAAAAATATTGATCTGGATGAAATTAACTATCAAATACAAAATTTATTGCCAGGCGATCTAATGACTTTTAAGTTTAATGACACCATTGTTGATGAAAGCCAGATCGTTAATTTTCCAATTGAATTTTTAAATTCTTTGGACTTAGCGGGAATGGCGCCACACAATCTTCGTCTCAAAATTGGTTCACCGGTCATTTTATTGCGTAATTTAAATTCACCAAATTATGCAACGGTACACGATTAGTCATCAGAAGATTTACCGGAAGCGTGCTTGAAGCAACGATATAGACTGGAAAGTTTAAAGGCAAAGTCGTCCTGTTACCGCGAATACCGATGATACCATCAGAATCTACAATTCCTTTCAAAAGGCTACAATTTCCGTTCTGCAATTTGCAGAACACGTCAATATGCCGAATACTTACACTGTAGGTCTTCGGCGAATTCTTTAGTTCAACCTCGTATGCACGACAGATGACACTAATATTTAAATATGTGGTTTATTAAAGTTTTGGAAATACTTATTTGTGCAATGTAATTGAATTTTACTCACTAATGAAGAAGTATTATTGTCAAATTGCCGCCTTGCCAATGATGAGAGGTCAAAACTCGTCACACTAGTATGAACACATTTACACGTCAGGTTTTCTACGTCATAAGTAATTTGTTGAGACTCAAAGTGTGAAAGTGGCTTTTAGATTGTACTATTTTAAGATTGTACGGCAGGTACTAAAGACTTTCATTTATAGAGGAGTAATTCAAGTACAAAATGGCCAATGAATTGAGTGTTTGTAAACATTTCTTTCAATAATACTTTAGATCCCCCAATAATCACTGCGAAACAGAATTTCAACGTTGCTTCTACGTCAGAAACGCTTACAATATCACCAACAAAAAAATCTCTGCCGTCATTTCGAAAGAGAAAAAGAGATTGTTGTCTTCTAATCTCATGACTTGGAAAATGGAAAACAAGAGACGGTGAGTCATCAACCATACCATGCATCAAAAACATAAATCGAAAACTGCAGAACTTTTCAGTGCAATAAATCGCAGAGACAACCACTCATTTTTAATAATTTACTTTTTTCGTGTTACAAACATAACATGTACAAACTTTTAGAATTTCGTTCGTCAGTCACAAAGGTTATGTGTTCTCTCCTGTATTACCTGTATTAGTATTATAGCATCTTTAGTTTGGTATCTGTGGAAAAATAGATTGACATGCAAAGTGACGAAAGCATAATCCGACTATCTGGCTTGCCTAGCCCGCAAATCCCGCCTTCTCCGCCGGGGCTGGCCGCACGCCGCGCCGACAGCGGGCTCACAACAATGGGGGGGGGGGCGACCCAACTTCGCAGAAGGGCAAGGGGGGGCGAGGTGTTTTTCCTAAATTTCACTTTACGACGCTCCTATTCGTCCGATTTGAGTGATTGTCACGGCGTTGGATTTAGGAAACTTTCCGCCATTACGTTGTAAGCCCCCATTTTTTAATTTTTTCCCGAAATTTTAAAAACTAATTTCAAATTCATGGAAAAAAGGCTTCGTAGCGTAAATTCCATTTTACAAAGGAGTCAAATGCCATTTACAGATCGAAAATTGGGCAATTTGTTCAGACGTTCTCAGTAAGGTAACTTTTACTTATGTTGGTGCTGCCAAGTGGTGGCTACAACTTGTATAGTGTCGGGACATTGAGACTTAAATCTGTGCATTATTTCTCGTAATAGCACCACTTTTTTCTCGGCGTTGCTCACTGCAGGAGGAAATGATTGTAATGGGGCCGTGAAGGGTGGCGAGTTCGAGGCGGGTGTTTTCGTTATGGGAGGTGGGAGTGGGTGGGATAATGGAATGGGGTATGGTTTTTTATGCATATGGCCGTACCTCCCCCCAGAGTGGATGTGTCGGTTCGGTAAATAAGGAAGTCAGGAATGGAGAAGGATTGGGAAGCAGTAAGTTTCGTATCTTGTATTAGTAGTATCCCGATGGTGTAGTCATTTAAATGTTGTTTAATGTCCGTTAGCTTCCGGGACAGTCCTCCGTTGGCGTTCCAGGTGGTGATGTTAGTGAGTCTGAGTCTGAGCATCATTGTTTAGATGATGTCGCAAACTTTCGTAAGAAAAGTCATAATTTTTGTCATGGTGTCGCCTGTTTCTTTGATGAGGTTGATTACGTCTTTGATTGTCGTGATGACTTTAGTGCTGTTATATAATTTTAGCATGTTTATGAGGACCATGATATCGGTCATTGTAGAAGTTGATGATGATGATGATGTTAGTTGCTCTTGTGATGATACGACGTTGGCGCATGAGGATGATGGATTATTATGGATCTTTTCTTTGAAGGTTCTGGAAAGGCTAGGCAATTGTTTGGTTGATAGGGCGTATGGAGATGTCTGGATTCTTTTCTAGCATCCAGAATAGAATGTTTAAATATTTGTGGTGAACCAACCTGAACCTTACATAACCTAACTTAACATAACCTAACATAATGTAACCTAACCTAACCTACTCTGATCTGACATGACCTAACCTAACCTCACCTCCCGTAATCTAACCTTATCTAAGCTCATCTAACCTCATCTCACCTCACTTTACTTCATCCCATGGACACATGATTGTGGGAATGTGGAATTTTGTGCTCCCTCCCTTAAATAATTGTGAAGATAAAAACATTCCACATTGATAGTATTCACTTATTGCTTATTTGTATTCCTTATTTTCGTATGATGTTTTCATTTTTTCTTTGGATTCTTGGCGTAATATATTTGGGACCGCTTGTAGTTGCAGATTAGGCGAGGGGCAGGGAGGGTAGCTTCCAAGAACACCAAGCGCATTCCTTAGCCTGGCAATCAAGTCAGCTCCCAACTATAAGAATGAGGTGGCTCGTGAATAAACAGACGCAGTAGACACATGGACATGGAGCAGGAAGTGTAAAGCGGAAAAGGACACCGAGTAAGCGAGCCGATCAGTGAACTTGGTGTGAGCATTCTCCACGTTGTCTATTTGCGAACCACTGTCCCAGTGCCATAACGGACTTGGGAATCCCTGGGCCACTCCCCCACGGCCACTTTATTCGAGTCCAGACTCGTGCGCGCCCTAGTCCCTGCTCTAGTCCTTTGCGGCTGGTGGCGCTGAAAGAACAACCGCCTGATAGATAGTTTTCACAATGGACAGACTGAATCAGACCCGCAGAGAAAATTCAAGATTTTCTCCGTGAAATATAAAGATAAAGGGAAGTCCCTCGCTGTAGATAATATTCAAATCGAACAATTTAAAGATACAGGAGAAAAAATCTTGGCGAAACTAACACAATTATACAATGTGATCTGGAAAAGAAATAGTGAACAACAGATTTGCAACCACTACCAAAGAAAATAGACTGCCGAGATTGTGCAAATAACAACAAAATTGCATGAATACCGTGTGATTCTGTCAAGCGGCAAAAGTCATCCCTCGGAAAAAGAAGAAAATAAGATTTTTAAAATGTTGTTGATGTAAGCATATACTTTTTTAAGATCTTTAAAAGCAATCCACATTAAAAGAAACCTCATTTTCTATCTCCTCTGGAACGTTGTGTAGATTACATTACGTCGCGTAAGCGTTATCGTAAAGCTTATCCTAAAATCATAACACAGAAAAAGATTTCCTTGGTTTTTACACTCACTTGAATGTTCCAAATTATTTATATCATTGTGGCCGATACGTCAGGAAAGGGTCACGTGCTACTGGTTATGCATACTGCAATTTCTACAGATAACTTTTTCTAGAAAATCCACTTTTTATAAAACAAAGAAAAAGGAAGAGAAAACACGCTCCAAATGCAAGCAAACATCTAGGAGTTGTCCAATTGCATCATTACCCTTTACTCATTTACGTAGTCTGTACGAAATGACGCACCAGAAATTATTTATTCCCTTCAAAAATATACAAATATAACAAATTTATTTTATATCTAAATAGCTTACCAAGTAATATGGGATAAGTCAGGATGAATAAAATCTTATTTCGATGCTTGTTACGGGGTTGGAGTAAGAATGCATCTCGCCAGCCTGCTATTTTACCACCTTTTTTAAATTTGAAGTTGTAGGCTTCCGCGGCCGGTGTCATGTGCATGATCTTGGTTGTCCAGGTGACGCCGCGTCGACGCTGGGTTGCCGACGTTTCGACCACCTTGACGTCGTCTTCCTCAAGGCTGGTATGCCCATGTATGGGCCAACACAGCCTTCGACGCGACGTCACCCGGACGGCCAAGATCATGCACTTTTTTAAATTTGTCCGAAAGTACGAATCGTTTTTAAAATTAGCTTCGGCTATTTTACTTGGAAAAAGAGATTCACCAGATGAACTATTTAAAGCAGATAAACATCGTTTTGTGATCAAAAATCGAGTTGTATGATGAAAGTGCTCGTGCGAATACTCTGCTCATTCTTTTCGGTATTTGACAACGGAAGATCTTAGAGCAAGGTTGAATGATAACAAAAGACCTTAGAAGTAAAATATATCTAAAATAAGATGTGGGGAGATGGAATAATGGTGATATTTACAGAATTAGTTCCTTTTTAAAAAAATTGTGCCAAATCGGAATCGGTATTTAGTAGTAGGAGGAGAGAGGGTTTAGGGGTAGAGATGGTGTAGGAGTAGAGAGGGTGTAGGAGTAGAGAGGGTTTAGGGGTAGAGAGGGTGTAGGAGTAGAGATGGTGTAGGAGTAGAGAGGGTGTAGGAGTAGAGAGGGTGTAGGGGTAGAGATGGTGTAGGAGTAGAGAGGGTGTAGGGGTAGAGAGGGTGTAGGAGTGGAGAAGGTGTAGGAGTAGAGAGGGTGTAGGAGTAGAGAGGGTGTAGGGGTAGAGAGGGTTAAAGGGGTTGAGAGGGTGTAGGAGTAGAGGTTGTAGGAGTAGAGAGGGTGTAGAAGTAGAGAGGGTTTAGGGGTAGAGAGGGTGTAGGAGTGGAGAAGGTGTAGGAGTAGAGAGGGTGTAGGAGTAGAGAGCGTGTAGGAGTAGAGAGGGTGTAGGAGTAGACAGGGTGTAGGAGTAGAGAGGGTTTAGGGGTAGAGAGGGTGTAGGAGTAGAGAGGGTGTAGGAGTAGAGAGGGTGTAGGAGTAGAGAGGGTTTAGGTGTAGAGAGGGTATAGGAGTAGAGGGGGTTTAGGGGTAGAGAGGGTGAAGGAGTAGAGAGGGTGTAGGAGTAGAGAGGGCGTAGGAGTAGAGAGGGGGTAGGAGTAGAGAGGGTTTAGGGGTAGAGAGGGTGTAGGTGTAGAGAGGGTTTAGGGGTAGAGAGGGTGTAGGAGTAGAGAGGGTTTAGGGGTAGAGACTGTACTACCTGCTCCGTACTAGCTTTAGTGTACTAGCTGTTCCAGCAAACGTTGTTTTGACATAAATTATTTCTAGAAAATTCTTTTGATTACATCTAATACCTGTTCTTTATAAAAGTAACAAATTTAATTTAAATTAGTTATTCGTATTTCTATTACTAATTATGGCAATTGAAAAGTAATTGAAAATCAAGCTTTCAGTGCAAAAAAATCTTGTAATTTATATTCAAAATCAGTCAATGCAAGATAAAATTTAGTGTATAATATTAAACGATCGCTCGCAATTGTATTTTAAAGTGAATGTTTTTTAGTCATTGACAATTATATACCGATTTTATTTTAATTATATGGTATTATTTTTATTATCATTTTCAGTGATATGCCTCAAAAAGTCTAACCGCAATAATGCCAATAGCCGTGAGGTACGACGTAAACGTACTGTGAGAGCCTTCATGACAACAAATCAAATTACGAAAACACTTCGCGCCCCCTTCCCCTTCTGCGGCGTTGCGTCACCCTCCCGATTGTTGTGGGTCCGCTGTCGGCGCAGCCGCACGGCCAGGCCAGGCGGCGTCCGGCCAGCCCCCGCGGAGCAGGCGGGGCTTGTGGCATACGCAAGCCAGACAGTCGGTTTATGCTTTCGTCACTTTGCATCTAAATCTATTTTTCCACAGATTCCAAACTAGAGATGCTATACTACTATTACAGACGAGGTGATACAAGAGAGAACACAACGCTTTTGTGACTGACCAAAGAAATTCTATAAGTTTGTACATCTTATGTTTGTAACATGAAAAAATAAATTATGAAAAATGGGTGGTTGTCTCTGCGACTTATTGCACACAAGACTTCTGCAGTTTTCGAATTATTTTTATGATGGATCACTCACCGTCTCTTGTTTTCCATTTTCCATGTCATGATATTAGAAGACAACAATCTCTTTTTCTTTCGAGATGACGGCAGAGATTTTTCTGTTGGTGGTATTGTAAGCGATTCTGATGCATAAGCAACGTTGGAATTCTGATATTCGCAGTGATTATTGGAGGATCTAAAATATTATTGAAAGAAATGTTTACAAACCCTCAATTCATTGGTCATTTTCTACTTGAAATACAGTGCAGTATACTCCTCAATAAATCGAAGTTTTTAGTACCTGAGATAGTACAATCTATAAGCCACTTTCACACTTCGCGGTCTCAACAAATTACTTTTGACGTTGAAAACCTAAAAAGTGTTCACACTAGTGTAACGATTTTTGACGCCTCATCTTTCGCAAGGCGGCAATTTGACAAAAATCTCTCTTGAAAAGTGAGGGAAATTAAATTACATTGCACAAATAAATATATTTCCACGACCAACCTAACTGTTATTTAAAAGTTAAATGTCATCTTTTAAAATCTTTACATTTCCATCCGGCCTTATTTTCTTCTTCTCTATGCCAAGTAGTCTTTTAAGTAAATACATGGTGAAAACAGATCACCTAGGTGTAGGGAAACTCACTTGCCTATTTAAGAAAACACTAGATATAAAATACTATAAATTTAAAGTGTGAGCACCACTACTATGAGCACATTGCGCAGAGCTCCTAACACGGTTATATGTGATTAATATAACTTGTTCTGTAATAATATATTACTAGCCATCTACGTAAACTATTAAAGCAAGTATTACTTATCTCACATGCCTCTAAATTGAACTCACCTCACCTCACCATATCTTACCTTACCTCACATCACCGATCCTTACCCAACCTCACATCACGTCACTCCACCTCACCTAACCTAACATCTCCTTATCTAATCTCACCATACCAAATTATACCCCACGTCATTTTACCTCACCTTTCTCACCGTACAACTCACGTCGCCTCTCATATCACCTCACCGCACACCTCACACCTCAAAACTTGCCCCTCACACATCACATCATCTAACACCTGTCACATCACCTTACCTCACCTAACTTATCGGAATCTATCTAACCTAACCTAACCTTACTTAACCAACATAACCTAACCTAACTTCCCCTGACCTGACCAAACTTAACCTAACCTGACTTAACCTTACCCAACATGACCTAATTTAACCTCAACTCACCTAAACTAACCTCACCTAAACTCAACTAACTACACCTCAACTCACTTCACTTTACCACATATAACCTTTATTCAACACACTTCTTAGTATATATAAAGTATATAACTTCACCGCACCTAACCTTACCTTATATCACTCCACCACTCTATCCCTCTCCTCACCTCACCTAACTTCACTTGCCCCACCTCATCTCACCCACTTCACGACACCCCACACAACTTCATTAAATCTCACATCACCACACCTTACCACCCGCTGCTCATCTCACATCACGTAACGTCACCTAACCTAAAAAAAACTAACCTAACATAACCAAATCTAAACTCCCGATCACCTCACATATCCTTACCTACTTCACCTCATCTCACCTTATCTATTTTTATCTCACCACACCACACCTCACGGCGCCTCTCCACTCACCTCTTTCACACCTCCCACCTCCAAAATTTAACCTCACAACTCGTACCACACAGATCACACATGAAACCTCACACTTCTCACCTCATCTTACCTCACCTAATCACTATAATTTTTATAATCTATAATCTGTCTACTTTTTATAATCTATATCTTTTTATACTTTTTATAATATTATATAATTAATATCATTTATTTGTTTTAAAAGATATATAAAATTATAACTACTCATTTTTTGCAGAAGGACTCTGTGAATTTTAAAAAAACGAACTGTTTTCTCTTAATCTCTTTACATTTCCTTTTGTCCTTATTTTCTCCATCTTTTTCCAGATGGTCTTCAAAGATAATACCTGGAGAAATCATATCTCTAGGTATAGTGAAACACACCTGGCTACGTCAGAAAACACTAAATATCAAATAATACGAGCCCAGATGTAGTAACTCGTATCTCAACGCCTTCTCGCCTTACCTTAAACTTAATTTAAACTTAAAATTATAGATATGTAATAATTTTTATAATAAAATTATAATTTTCAGAGCAATATTTAAAGTTTTAGCTACTCATTTTTGTTTTCATTACGACTCTCAGCCTTTTCAGAAAATAAATTATTCTCCTAAACATTCTACATTTCCATCCGTCCTTATTTTCTTCTTATAGCAGATGGGTGTTCAGAGTGTATACCTGGGGAAGGCGGAGGTAAGAAGACTAGGTGTTGTGAATTTTCTTGTACGAGAAAAGTAAATTACTTGAACGAGTAGAGTATTATTAAACACAAATTTAGCGTACGCCGATTATCACGGTTAACTCTAAACGTTGGAAACTTTCAAAAATTTGACATATTTCCGGCTGTTCCCTACAACTCTAAGATTGAAGATACAGACTTTTCATTTACATAAAGTTGTTAATGTGAAGATATAGACTTTTCATTTACATAAAGTCAAATTTATCACCAATATTGTCAGAATCATTATTTTAAAATGCTGGTATTTTTCGAGAATAATGACGTGTTAGATTAGCGTAATTGTATCTTGTAGAATCTTTGATTGTTATGGGATTGCTAAAAGGTTTGTATTTGAACTAAAATTAAACTGTCGAAGTGGCGACAAGGAAAACCACTAGTATCGCCGTTATAAGGTATTGAAGAAGCAAGTATCAGCTCCGAGACGGCGCCACTAAACATTTCTGTTCCCGTTTTTATTGATCTAGCGGCATATACATGGGCATTTTCCGCAGAGATGTGCATCGACCAGAAGGGAAATTTGGACTAAACTAAAACTCCTTTCTTCCCCCTTATGAAAGGTGACCGGAGAGGTGGGGAGGTGAAAGGATGTGATGGGGAACAGTGTAATGGATTCTATTGTGAGGGGTGTGTTGTAAGTGGGTGGTGTAGGTGTTGGATGGGAATTTTGAAAAGATGAATTTTATTTTATTTTGTTGTTCTTTATTTTCTGCATTAATTTTTGAAATAAATATGAGATGGGAATTTTATTAAACTTTTTATTTTATTTACTTGTTTGTGTCTGAAGTAGTCGTAAGTACAAAGTCGGATGTCAATGCCTTTGTCAGATTAGTTAATAAGGGAGTCAGGATTGGAAAAGGATTGGAAAGCAGTTCGTTTCGTCTCATGTATTAGTAGTATCCCGATGGTGTAGTCGTTTAAGTATTGTTTCTTGGTGTCTTGGAGGTCCATGATTTCGGTCATTGTAGAAGTTGATAATAATGATGATTATGGTTGTTCTTGTGATGATACGACGTTTGCGTATGAGGATGATGGGTTATTATGGGTCTGATGTTTGGAGGTTCTTGGAAGGCTAGGGAATGTGGTTGATAGGGTGTTTGGAGCTGTCTGTGATGTTGTCTGAGTCCTAGTCTGCGATTAGGTTAGTTGTTGAAGTCTGTCTTCGGGGGCTATTGAAATGATGGGACACGTCGGCCAGTACGATGGGTGATCTTGAGCGCAGTTAGCGCATTTGATGATTGGGTTATTGCATGAGTGGGTGGGGTGTCGAAGAGAGCATTTTGCACATACGGCGGGACGGTGGCAGTTGGATTTCATATAGTACAGTGGTTGGCAGTTGGAACATTGTAGGACACGGTCGGATGAGATGTACCCTTGGATCCTGATGGTATGTTGCAGTAGTCTAGTCAATGATAGTTTAATGTCGTCGACGTCGCATCTGTTGACTTCAATAGTGTACAGTCCAAGTCTTTGTAATGTTGGGTCATTTCAGCGAGTATATATCAGAGACGGCAGTCAATGTTAAACGGAAAGCGCTTATTTTCGTGGAGGGGAGAAATTCGAATCTCCCACTCCAACAGAAACAACGAATGAGAAAGAGGAAGCCATATTCGACCCCCGCCAGCCAATAAGCGTCGAAAGGCAGTAAACCAATTGAAATGGAGGACGGATGTGAACCGGGCTATTTGAAATTACATTATTTAGTAAATTTTCAATATGGCGGACATGGTTATGTACTAAATAAAATGTATTTGACATAAAAATGAATGCCCAAGGTAATGTAAAAGTCAGTAATTCTTAAAGGATATGTAATTGTGAGGAAGTGAAGTAAATTATATTGATAGGAAGTGAAAATTAAAAAAGGTATTTTACATAAATAATATTTATTTGTAAAATTGGTACATATACAAAAAATAACAATGTGCATGAAAAAATTCCGTTATGTGAAACAAAGGAACAAATCATGGTCAATCATCATTTGTGATACTATCAATATACTAAATATCACTGCTGCTAAACAAAACAAAAATAATAATAAATTTGCCACAAATACAACATACGCCCATGCATGACAAGTCAGTATAAATTTATATATATATATATATATATATATATATATATATATATATAAGCATACAATACACAATAGAGATATTTCTAAAAATTGAATATAAGACATAAATTAAATTTAAAATTCAATCCTTGTATTAAATACAATATCATGGAAAGGTAATTAATTTTATACATGGTAGTGTAAGAAGACTTAATTTAAATATCAATAATAATAATAAAAATAAATTCTTCATAGATTCGTGCCTAGGCTGGGTCAGGCCTTTATAACCAACAACCAGTTTAGGGGGTTTGAAAATGTGCAACAGAAAATGCAAAAATTATTAGTTCTAGTTTATATTGATGTAGATACGCGTTATATAACTAAATATAAAAATACAAAATAATACTTAAAATTATACGATTCCTAAAACAAATCTCAAAAATAGTCATGTTGCATTTGTGAAAATGTTTAGAAATCAATCCCAAACTGTTATCCAATGAACTATGTATATAGTACACAAGGCAAACATGTAAGAAAAATAGTAAGAATTAAAAATTAACAGCCATAACATGAGACAGTTATCCAGCTAATCGATCTTTTTATTATATAAAACACAAAAACGTCTTCAATTTTGTACATATCTTGTGTAGGAAAGTGAAGCTCACCAAGTTGATTCAAGTATGTTTCTGATTTATTTACATTGCTATGACAAATTTCTTCTATTCTTTTGATTAATGAAAAATATTGGAGTCCTGCAGTTTGGACGTATTCAATTAGTGATAATGCACAAGAAAAAATCCATCACAGAATGTATTAGAAGAAGAGATATGTCATACATAAGAATACATGTTTGTGTTATATACATGCATAATTCTGTGTTAGAAATATTATCATGAAAAGCGTTTAATGAAAGTAAACTACCTGGACTCTTCAAAATTCGGTGTTTATGGCTGTCTGTTGATATCAGTTACATCCATTACTTAACTCATATTCTCATCTCCATTTAAATATGACTTATATAAATTATTAAAATATTGTTTTTAGGGATGACATTGGAGTCATGTAAATCACTCATGAAAACTACTACTACTACAATATTATAGTGTCACTTCAAATCCAAATTTATTGCACAGCAATACCAAGAGATTACCAAAATTGACGGTATTATATTTCATTTCATCAGTGTTTTTTTTCCTCATATATGCAACATAGAGCTAGCACACATTTTCTTAGAAACATGACACATTGGAAGAGGTGAGCTGCAATAACCCCTTCCACAGGTTCTGTTCTCTCCTCTCCAACCGGAGGAGAAGAGTCTGTAACACCAAATGAGGAAAGTGTATTTTTACGTTTCAGGAATAAAAAACAAGATACAAGACATAGAATTTCTTTGTGACACAATTGGATCAGAACAGTCGGAAATGGTGCTTTTCGCAGTTTCGCCGTCTGAAAACGCGTTTAATGATACTTACAATGGCAAGTACTTGTTTTTGTTTTGTTCTTGAGCTCCAATGCGGACTTCTATTCCATAATTCTTTTAAAAAGTTATTTAAGATTTTAAAGGTCTTAGAGGCAAGAATTCGGATTACTTAAAGAGTATTTTTACGTTTCAGCAATAAAAAACAAGATCCAAGCCATGGAATTTCTTTGTGACACAATTAGATCAGAACAATCGGAAATGGTGTTTTTCGCAGTTTCGCCGTCTGAAAACGCGTTTAATGATACTTGCAATGGCAAGTACTTGTTTTTGTTTTGTTCTTGAGCTCCAATGCAGACTTCTATTCGATAATTTTTTTTAAACGTTATTTAAGATTATAAAGGTCTTAGAGCCAAGAATTCGGATTACTTAAAGTTAAACCTCACGAAACGTCACGAAACCTAACGAAATCCCACGAAACCTCACGAAACCTCAAGAAACCTCACCAAACCTCACCAAAGCGCATCAAAAACAGAGTGCAATAAAATGTTTTGTCTGCTGAAAATCGCTCGTCAATATCCGATTTTTCTCAACTATGTGAATGATCTATGGAAGAGACATCATGAATGGGCTTTGTATCACAGAAACGAAACGCATGCTCTGATACGTGTACAAATAATTTCTTAGAGGCATCTATTCGAACTCTCAAAGATAAAATTTTAGATAGGGTAAAGGCATTCAACCTTGTGCAACTCGTTTACTTTATACTCGTTTGACTCGACAAGTATTACATAAAAAAGACTGGACGCCGCACATGGGAGACGAAATGTGAAGAAAAAACTGATGTTTAATGTTGCTGCAAACGACGAATGGAGCAGCGACAGCAGCAATTGTTTACGCACCCCCACCAGTTCCTCCAACTCTATGGTGGAGGTCATAGAAGGCACGCGGGCCGATAAGGTTACGTATTACGCAAAAAAGATGGAAAGAGATGAAATCAAAAAAGCCTATTTCAAGGAAAAACTTGACATTTTAAAGAGAATAAACGATTTACTCGAGGAAAATAATAAATTATTTAAAAGAGTGTTGTAGAAAAGCGAGTGTGTTTCTCCGAAAATATTAAACTATGTAAATTTAAAGTAATAAAGATTGTATTACACCATGTAATATTCTCTTCAGTTATTTTATACACAATTGTTGTATCATGGTGGCAAAAGGTCTTACTGCCATAAATAAGTGATTTTTAGTTTCATTGCTCTTTTAACTACACAAAACATGAAGTTATGACAAAGCCCGTAACCGCTGATATACAGAATTGTGTATATGAAACCATATCAATTGTTAGATTTCATGAAAGTGTACCCTTTATTCCCTTACGAGTTTCTGAACTTCAGTGATTTTAATATTTTTGCTAGCTTCTTCGGTTACACCAGCAGTTTGCTTCAGCTTATTAGAAATCATTTATTCTAATCAGTGACTTTTCTTATTTATAACTCACGACCTCTTACGAACTCAAACCCTCACGAAACCTCAAAAAACCTCACCAAACCTCACCAAACCACATCTAACCTAACCTAACCTAACCTAACCTCACGAAACCTCGCGAAACCTCACTAAACCTCACGAAACCTCACGAAACCTCACGAAACCTCACCAAACTTCACCAAACCTCACGAAACCTCACGAAACCTCACGAAACCTCACGAAACCTCACGAAACCTCACCAAACCTCACCTAACCTCACCTAACCTCACCTAACCTCACCTAACCTAACCTAACCTAACCTAACCCCACACCTCACCCCACCTAAACTAACCATACGTATCATAACCTAATCTAATCTATAAAACCTACCTTTACCTGACTTAACCTAACGTAACTTAACATAACTCAACCGAACTCTACCAAATTTAAACCAACCTAACATAACGTAACCTAAAGTATTCTAACCTAATTTATACTCATCATATTACCTAAACTAACCTCACCTCACACTTCTTACATCATTTCATCCCACCCCAACATATTTTAACTCACCTCACCTCATTCTACAACAACTCACCTCATCGTATGTCACCACACTTCGCAACTAAAGTTTCCTTTCACGCACCTAATCTCATCTCACACCTCACACTTACCTCAATCTCATCTAGCCTAATTTAACCTACCCTCATCTCACCACACCTCGACCAACCTGTTAATCAATAGTTAAATGACATCTTTTAAAATCTTTACTTTTCCATCCGGCCTTATTTTCCTCTTCTTTATGCCGATTAGTCTTCTAGGTTAGGTTAGGTTAGGTTAGGTTAGGTTAGGTTAGGTTAGGTTAGGTTAGGTTAGGTTAGGTTAGGTTTGGTGAGGTTTGGTGAGGTTTGGTGAGGTTTCGTGAGGTTTCATGAGGTTTCGTGAGGTTAGGTTAGGTTAGGTTAGGTGAGGTTAGGTGAGGTTTCGTGAGGTTTCGTGAGGTTTCGTGAGGTTTAGTGAGGTTTGGTGAGGTTTGGTGAAGTTTGGTGAGGTTTGGTGAGGTTTCGTGGTTTCGTGAGGTTTCGTGAGGTTTGGTGAGGTTTCGTGAGGTTTGGTGAGGTTTCGTGGGGTTTCGTTAGGTTTCGTGAGGTTTAACTTTAAGTAATCCGAATCCTTGGCTCTGAGACCTTTATAATCTTAAATAACCTTTAAAAAGAATTATCGAATAGAAGTCTGCATTGGAGCTCAAGAACAAAACAAAAACAAGTACTTGCAATTGCAAGTATCATTAAACGCGTTTTCAGACGGCGAAACTGCGAAAAACACCATTTCCGATTGTTCTGATCTAATTGTGTCACAAAGAAATTCCATGGCTTGTATCTTTTTTTTTATTGCTGAAACGTAAAAATACTCTTTAAGTAATCCGAATTCTTGCATCTAAGACCTTTATAATCTTAAATAACTTTTTAAAAGAATTATGGAATAGAAGTCCGCATTGGAGCTCAAGAACAAAACAAAAACAAGTACTTGCCATTGCAAGTTTCATTAAACGCGTTTTCAGACCGTAAAACTGCTAAGACCACCATCTTATCATAATGTATAGCCGGCCATTTTACAGAAACGACTAACGAAAAATCAAAGGAAAAGCGACTTAGATAATGGGACATATGATTGCGGGAATGTGGAATTTTGTGCTTTAGCCCTTTAATAACTGACGGTCAGACGGGCAGCAGACGGAAGGAGAGAAGAACGGACGAGCGGACGGAGAGATGAATGGGTAGACAGACATAAAAAAAGGATTAATTTCTGATTCATCAGCTTTCAAAAGAATTGGAACGGATTTTTCGGTATTAATTTTTAATATTTCTTTGGTCTGGCTCTCAAAATACCTTTCTCTACTGCAATCTTTCCATTAGCCAGACTACTTTTGTTTCATATTTTCTCAATGTTCTCTGTTTTAATTATTAAACGGAAATATTTAAAAAGAGTAAAGCGATATATGGCCGGCAACCTACGGAAAAGAAAAAAGAAAGTTCAATGGACATGTACTGAATCGGCTGTACCGTTAAATAACCCTCTTACGAAGTGTTCGAGAACTTTAAAAATTGAAACTGTTTCACTAAACTAACAACATTTGCCTATGTCAGAAAACACTAAATATAAAGTACGAGCCCAAAGCTAGTAAAGTGTAAGCACCACTACTAAGGGCACATTGCGCAGCGCTCGTAACACGGTTAGATGAGATTAATATAACTTGTTCTGTAATAATATATTACTGACCATCTACAGAAACTATTAAAGCAAGAGCTAAGTACTACTTATCTCACATGCCACTAAATTGAACTCAGCTCACCTCACCATACTTTACCCAACCTCACATCACGTCACTCCACCTCACCTAACCTAAAACAACCTAACCTAACATAACATCTCCTTACCTAATCTCACCATACCAAATTTCACCCCACATTTTACGTCACCTTATCTCACCGTACAACTCACTTCGCCTCTTACATCACCTCACCGCACACCTCACACCTCACAACTTGCCCCTCACACATCACATCTCACACCTGTCACATCACCTTACCATACCTAACTTATCGGAATCTAACCTAACCTAATCTGACTTAACCTTACCCAACATGAACTAATTTAACCTCAACTCACGTAAAATAAACTCAACTAACTACACCTCAACTCACTTCACTTCACCACATATCGCCTCTATTCAACACACTCCATGTCACCGCACCTAACCTTACCTTATATCACTCCACTACTCTATGCCTCTCCTCACCTCACCTTATCTCACTTGCCTCACTCCAACTCTTTGGTCCATACACTTCACGTCACTACACACAACTTCACCAAATCTCACATCACCACACCTTACCTCTCGCTGCTCATCTCACATCACGTTACGTCATCTAATCTAAAGAAAGTCTAATATTTAATATAAAAAATCTAATATTTAAAAAAATCAATAATAACTTATAAACTAAACAGATAGTATAGTTTAACTAATGGATGAATCATGAATAAGTTCCAATCAGGTGGAAGGATGAAAAGTTCACAATTTAACAGACAAATTATTTTATGAGGTTGAGGAACTCTATTAATTTTTAATGATTCAAATTAACAACAACAACAAAAAAAAGGAAATTCAACCAAACACCTAAGTTTGCCCACACTGTGTATTTTAGAATATATGTTTGAATATTGCCAAAAGGCAAGAATCATGTAAACCCAACATTCAGATTTTTTACCTCAAATTTTAGACAAAAAATATATATTATATTCAGGTACCACATATTTCAGCTTAGAAACACCCTTTTTTAACTTGGTAGTCTGTATAATACAAATAAAAGACATCTGAGTGGTACAATAAGTTTTCAGATGGAAATAAATATTATAAACCTAAATCAGAATTTTTCAGGCTGAAATATGACATCAGTGTGTCATATGTGTACAATAGCAACGAATTATAAATATTTATGCGTTCTATGCTGGATGCTAGAAGAGAAGTGTATTCTGGAGGTTATAGTACATCCTAGGGTCATAACCGCTTGGTTAGTTGTGGTGGGGTGAGTTGAGAAGAGTGAGGTTGGTTAGGTTTGTCATATTACAAGTTCAGAATGTCCTATTTCCGATTCAGAATTTTCTCTTTCCTGTGTAAATAATTTACAGCCTTAATATTTCTTATATCTAATTATATTAATTTCAATTTCTGTTGAAAATGGTTGAATATACCTAAAATGTGTGGTGAGCCCATTTATTATATTACTTTTGTGCATATAAAGGTATGGAAATTTTTTATACCTCTTTAATTCTGTTTTGAGCATTTGATAATATTCCCATGACTAGTCTTTTCTGTACAGTGTTGCCACAATTAAATTGTCTGCAAACATTTATTTTTTGGTAATTTTTAGGCCCAATAAATGATATTAAATTATTCTACTCATGATTAAATTTTCCTGCACAAAATAATGACCTTATCTTTTTTATGGACATGGATTTGTTTAGTAATTGATTCTGTGTTTACCAATATTGTTCGTTTACATTATAAATCAGTGTTTGTATTTTATTTTGAATTTTGGGAATGAGTATTTTAAATATAATTGCCAAATGGTAATTTATTTTTGTAATTAAAAGTACAAGCTTTGTGTGTTTTCTACCTAAATATAAGTGATTAGTAATCATATCTAATTTGTTATATACCTCACATTTTGTTTACAACATTGCCTATCTATTTATTTTCTATCAACATTGAATATTTTCATGTCTACTGCTATAAGAACTGTACATAGCATTACTTTTTTGCCTTTAGTAATAGATATGTAATAATTCTTATAATAAATATATAATTTCATGTTTTAAAAAATTACACTGGGCATTTTCAAAAATTAAAATTTCTTCTCTTAAACTCTTTACATTTCCATTAGTACATCATTTCTTCTTTTCTTAAGGTAAGTCTTCAAAGTGAATATCTGGGGAAGACAGTTTCTTAGGTGTATTGAAACCAACCTGTCTATGGTTAAAAACACTAAATAAAAATTAGGTCTAGAAGTGCTGATTGCCTAATTGTAGGGGGATGTGGGTGTACAGTGAAGAGTGAAGAAATGTCTTGTTGGCTTTTGTAAGTCTGCCAAATACGGGTAACCAATCTGTATTATATTATGGCTTTTATTAAGTATCTCTTTTTACTTTCCTGTATACGGAGCACTATACGTAGCATAGGGAAACATATGTACTTATTCGAAAATTGATTTCCAGATTTCAAAAACCAATAATATTACACTACATAGACCTCGGTATAAAGTGAAATGAATTTTTTTTACCACACGCATAAGAAACTATCTTCACCGGTATTAAGCAATTTCTAATAGTACTTGGAGTTGTTGCTGCGAAAGCGAATTTCGTAAGTGAATTCTTTTTAAGTGTTCAACCTCTAGAATATTTCAAATATAAATTATTCAACGGTACAGGTGATTTAGTAGTTCAGTTTGAATATTACATAAATACTAGCAGACCCGGCCACGCGTTGCTATGGTTTGCTTGTTCTTGGTTTAATTATTTGTTACTATTGGTATTATTAAGAAAGTGATTGATCAAGAATGATGAAAAGTGCTAATTAAATTTCAACGATTAGTAAATGCTTAATTTTTATTAATTTAATGAATGAGTTAGATAACACTGATTTTTTAAACTGAAATTATTATATTTTACCTTATTTAATTTTTAATAATCATGACTTTTATTTGATTGAGACCTAAGCGATGAACACTGTTTTTCGTTTTCTGTCTTTCGTCAAAATAAATAAATAAATTCGATGGTTTTCCAACACGGGAGCATGCAACATACAGCTGTCCATGGGAGAAACTCGGGTTTTCCAAGCCTAAGCCACAAATAGCCCTTGTTTGCCCTTGCGACTTATTTATTGTCATCGCAAAAACCAAACGTATCCGAATTTATTGTCTTTTGACAGGAATTAGAGATTCTGTTGGTATCATAGGTGTTCGAGGTAACAGGACGACTTCGCCTTTAATCGTTCAGTCAATATCGTTGCTTCAAGCACGTTTCCGATAATTCTTCTGATGACTAATCGTGTACCGCTGCATAATTTTGGTGTATTAAATTTCGCAATAGAATGATCGGTGGACCTATTTTGAGACTAGGATGCATTCCTGTTAAGTCCAAAGCATTCAAAAATTCAATTGGAAAATTAACGATCTGGTTTTCATCAACAATGGTGTCGATTGACTTAAAAGTCATTACATCGCCTGGCAATAAATTTTGTATTTGATAGTTAATTTCATCGAGATCAACATTTTTTGCCGCTAAAATTGCACGATTACTGAGCCTATTATGGTTAAAGTGAATTTCACGAATATTAGGAAATACGTTCAATTAGTTCATTTTTTGAATGAACAAAAGTGCAGAAGTTGTCTGGCAATTGGAAACATTGCGTATTTTGATGTAGTCTGATTGTACCGTTTCCAATATCCAGTAATTGATTTGAAAATACTTGTTCCATCGGATCATTATGTAAATGACCTCGCATATTTATAGTCAATCGAAGTGTTTCAACGTGTTTCCATAAAAATGATTGTTTCAAACATGCGTTATTCTCATCAGGATAAATGGAGCGAGGAATGACAGGTATGTCTGCCGGAAATCACCAGATAGTAGTAAAACAGCACCACCGAAGGGTCGATTATTGCCGTTTATTTCTTGCATAGTTTTGTAAAAGCTTCAAGAGAAGTTTTATGACTCATAGTACACTCATCCCAGATAATAATTGAACTTTTTTGTAACACTGCAGCAATTCCGCTTTTGTTTTTAATATTACACATTGCGCTTTGTTTACTGTGAACGTCTAATGGCATCTCAAAGCTGAATGCGCCGTTCGTCCACCATCTAACAAAGTAGCAGCAATGCCTGACGATGCAATTGCCAAATCAATCTTTTGATGTAGCCGTATCTTTGCCTGGATTAATGACACTAAAAATGTCTTACCGGTACCACCAGGTGCGTCTAAGAAAAAAAATTCTCCCTGTTTCATCAACAGTCAACATGATTCGATTGTATATAATTCTTTGTTCAGCTGCAATAATGGCTCATTATTTGCAATGAGTGTAGCTCAGTCAACGTCATCATGTTGTTTTTCTCGTTGTGTATCAGTGTTCATTAAATCAGTTGCTGGACGATCAGGCGAAGGTTTGCCGTAGTGGTGTAGTGAAAAGTTTCATATCAAAATACATAAATCTTCTAGAATAAGTAACGTTTCATTGTACATCTCTGTTGTGAAATCTTTTATCGCATATTTTATTTTCAACATTGTCTCTTTGGCTGTCTTGTATTGAAACTTATTATTTGTCTCCAAAATGTTTCAGTATAGGCCTGGTAGGGCCATTGGCGCCGAGAGAGCAGGGCTGTTGCTCTAACAATCAGAGGTGGATTTACGCACAGGCACAGTAGGCACGTGCCTACGGCGGCAAATTTTCAAGGGCGGCAAATTTTCAAAGGCGCAAAATTTTCTTGATATTTACTAAAACAAATTTTGGTTCTCTAAAAACTATAACAGCATAAATCATATTTTTATTTTAAAAATGATTTAAGCGAGACTTAAGCCGGCCCCTCAACCTTTGATTTATAAATTAAGTTTGAATTTCAAATGGGGACATTTACAATGTTACAGAATACATGAAAAGAATTCGCCAATGACTTCTGATTGGTTGATTGATCAGAAAGAATTACATTCTTAGAGTAAGGAGTTTGAATTAGCCAATCAGAAATCGCTGACTGATTTTGCCATGCATTCATATTGCGCTATATAGAAACTAGCGACATCTATTTCTTCTTGAGTTAGTTCTAGAAGACGGATCTGGAAATAACCCTTTTTCTTTCTTTTGTTACTATTGTAGTGTATCGTTTATTGTAAGAGCCTGCTGAGTAAAAATGATCTTTTCAAGTTTTAAAATGAGTGATTATCGAAAAAGGCTCAGCGGAAGTCAATATGCAAAAATCCGAAAAGAAATTGAAGAGAAATGTCAAAATGAAATTGATAAGACAAAAAAAAATTAGATAATTGAATTCTTTAAACCTATATGTGAAACTGATCACTGCTGCCGTTCATTCGACAATTCTATTACTGAGTACTATATAAACATATAGACTACTATATAAACATATAGATTAGATAACATATTTAGTTTTCAGCTTGTATATTTTTTCCATGTACTAATAAGTTGTGATAATTAAATGTTAACATTAATATATTTTTAATGCAGAGTTGTGTTGCCAAATAATTCTCAAAATGCAAAAAATGTTTACTACAATGATTAGAAATTAAATACTCTTGACGTGGTGTTGTTGTATTGGTTAAAATGAACTATATCTTAATATGGAATTTAAATAAATTGGCATAAAATATGTTACTATAATTATGTTACTAAACTTTATTTTATATAATATGTAATAATACATATAATATTTTGATTTTTTTATTTTATCAGGGTTATCACTGAATCTAATAACGAGACTGCAAAGTTCCAAACAGCACAAAAAAGGAAATGGTTCCTCAAGCAATTAAAAATATAACTGCGATTGATTATGAGTCGACGATTCAACCGATGTAAATAGTTTAAGCTTTTTTTTTGTATTTTCTTTTTTAATAAGTAGGATTTTTACATAATGTATACAACTGCAAGAACATAAAATTGATGAAACCATAACTTCGACTGATCGGCTTTGTTGGAAAAGCGATTCAGCTTTGTGGTCTATTAATGAAGCTACACGTGATTATATTGCCAAGAATGGGTTCGAACAAAACAAAAACGCTGACTTTTCTAAATCAAGAAAAGAGTACAATGATGGCAAAGTTCGTTACTTAACGACGAATATTATTGAGTATACGCATATCAGTAAAGAAAAATGCCTCGCAAACTGGCGTGTTTACTCTGAGAACTAAGAAACAATCTTCATTGGTATAAAGCAAATTTTAATAGTATTTGTATTTGCTGTTGCGAAAGCAAAGTGAAATAGTTTCGATTTTTAAAGCTCTTGAACACTTCGTATGAGAGTTATTTAACGGTGTAGCTGATTCAGTACGACATGTTCTTTGATCTGGCGTTAGTCGTATCCGTAGATGGCCGGATATATATCGCTTTACTCTTTTTAAATATTTGGGTTCAATAATTAAAACAGAGAAAATTGAGAAAATTTTTAACAAAAGTACTCTGGCTAGCAGAAAGATTGCAGTTAACTAGAGTAGTTTGAGAGTCAGAATAGGTAGGCTAAACCAAGGAATAGTAAAAATTAATACAAACAAATCCATTCTTATCTTTTTAAGTCCGATGAATCAGAAAGATATTCCCTTTTAATATGTCTATCTACCCATTCATCTATCCGTCCGCTCGTCCGTTCTTCTGTCCTTCCGTCTGCCTTAATGTCCGTCTAACCGTCTGTTATTAAAGGGCTAGAGCACAAAATTCCACATTCCCACAATCATATGTCCAACTATCCAATGTCTCTTTTCCTTTGATCTTGCGTTAGTCGTTTCTGTAAAATGGCCGGCAATATATTATGACTAAACACGTCTTTTGAAATACATCTAACCGCGATCGTTCGGAAGGATTATAATTGATTTTAAAAAGTTCATTAATTCCTATGTAGACTAACAATGAATTCTAATCGATAGGTTCTTAGAAAGACAATACTGATGCCAGAATCAAGAATTTGGATCTACGAAGGTGTATTTCCATGTTAAAACGATAGTGAACAATAGTGATTTTGACTTTTGTTGAGAAACAATTGGGTCAGAACTGTCGGAAATGGTGTTTTTTGCAGTTTTGCAATCTGAAAAATGCGTTTTATGATACTTCCGATGGCAGACAGAGGTAGGAAGACTAGGGGTGATAAGTTTTTGATAATATTAAGTCGGGTTTTCACATTCAACCTTAATAGCAGTTTTATGCTGCTTCCATGATTGTTTGGAATCAAATAGTACGCCCAGAATTTTGCATACATAAGTCCTTTTAAGTTGGAGATCACCCAGTTTAAGATGCACTTCTTTATTATCGTCATTTCTTCTTCTTGTGAACACTATAACCTCTGATTTAGTCTTCGATATTGTAATTCCTGCATTAGTTGACCACTTAGTGATTCTATCTACCGATTATTGCATAATACTTTCAGTAAACTTAAGATTTTTACCACTGCATATCATGGTAATATCATCTGCAAAAAGGGATATTTTCACAGTATCTTCTATTGTACTGCTTGCGTCATTAATAAATAGAAGGAATAATAGATTACTAAGGACAGATCCTTGTGGTAAACCATTCAACATCTCTGTAAGACAGGACGAACTGTCTAGAAATTTTACTCAGAGGTATCTGTTTTTTAGGAAATTGATAGTGAATGCTAACATATTTCCTATTATATGTGATTTAGCAAGGGTATATATGAGTCTATCTTTATAGACCATTTCATATGCTTTTTCAATATCCATTGAACTACCATTACATGTTGATTCATAGCTACGGCATCACATATTTTAGTATCGATATTTATTAGGAGGTCATTTGTTGATCTAAAGGATCTGAAGGCTCTTTGGTATAGTGAGATTAAGTTACGATTTTCCAGTGTCCATTTGAAGCAGCGACAAACCATCTTCTCTAATATCTTGCAGATGTTCTTTGTTAGGGAGATTGGATGGTAATTCGTTGGTAGAGTGTGATCTTTATTAGGTTTATGTATGGGGATAAAATTGGCTTCTGTCCATTGGTCTGGAAAGTGTCGTTCAGTCCAAATATAATTATAAAGGCAAAGTAAGTACTTAAGTCCAACATCAGGAAGGTTCTTCAAAAAACTGTTTGGGACCTTATCGGGCCCAGGTGCAAAATTTCTGCTTTGATCTAGTACATAAAGAAGTTCTTACATAAGGAAAGGTTTGTTGTAGTTATCGTTATTGTCACTAGTTAGTAGCAAAATGTTATTTTGGCTTAAGTTTCTGCTTGAGGGATCTGTAGATAGAAAGTTTGAATCAAAATTGTTGCTATCTGAATTTTGTCAAACATGTTCGCTAAAAGGCTACATGCGGCCTGAGTTCCAACATGTTTTAAGCCAGTACAATCAATAAGATATTTAGGAATACTGGGAGTATTTCTTCCACTAATGGCTTTTATTTTATGCCATACCTCTGATATAGAAGATTGGTGTGTGATGGAAGAGATGCACTTTTGCCATGAATTGATCATTGCGTATTTGAGAGTGTCTTGCAAAGGCTCTTGCATTCCTGAAAGCAATACCATTTACCATGGTTTGGTTTTTCTTAAATTTTCTATATGCTCTTTTTTTATTTTTAATTGCTGTAGTACATTGTTCGTTCCACCATGGAACTTGGCGTTTTTTAATTATTCCCGAGGTACGGGGAATCGACGTTCGTGCTGCTTCTAGAATTAGAGAAATGAAGTCATGCACTAAACTGTTTAACCCTTCAGAATCTAGATTGATTGGTTGCTTAAGGGTTGCAATATTGGACTTGATAAACTGTTGGTATTGTTCCCATTTAGCTTGTTCTACGATCCATTTAGGCCCACATCTCATATTGGAGAATAGATCTAAGTCTGGAAGGGTCATGTTAATGGGATAGTGGTCACTATCGTATAGGTAGTTGTTGGTAGACCATGTAATTCTAGCTGCAATGTCATTTGAGGCAAAACTAAGATTAATGTTGCTTTCATTTCGATTACCACAGTTAAAGTAGGTGGCCAGACCTGTATTTAATATGATTGTCTAGCCAATCTTCAATGATTTTACCTCTTTTGTCTGTAATATTAGATCCCCATAATTTGTTGTGACTATTGAAGTCTCCTACAATTATAAACGGTTTGGGCAACTGATGGATAATGTTATCAAGTTGATGGACATCAAAGTCCCGCTTATTGGGGATATAAATATTACAGACATTGATATGGGAAATGATTTTAAACTTTACAGCTACGGCTTCAAGAGACGTTTGGAGAGGAATATCATGCACATAAATATCATTTTTAACAAGGATAGCTACACCACCAGAAGCAATTTGAGCTTTTGAACTATTACAAAAAGAAGTATATCCGGGTAGTTTTATATTTTATTGACCTTTCTGTAATTAATGGATAAGATTCAGACATTATTTGGATAATAGATGGAATATCAAGTGAAAATTCACTGGCTATTATTGTTGGGTTTGGGGCTCCTGAAGCTTTGTCAATAAAAGTTAATAAATATTTACTAGCTTAGGTCGAGTCATCAATGAGTGGTTTAAATGTTTCGGTAGAGACAGCAATTTTGACCTATAGTTCAGTAGCATTGTTTGTCGTCTGTGATGTACCGACATGGTGCTGGTTTCACAGTAGAGGCTTGAGGAAGGACTAGTGCGGAAAGCGCCAGATGCATATCGGAGGCCTGCATTGTGAACGGGGTCTAGTTTCCTTAAACTTGATTTTCTGGCTGAGGAGTACACTGCACATCCATAATCTATTTTTGACATCACCATGGATTTGTACAGGCGGAGTAAGATGTCTCTATCTGCTCCCCAATTTATATGGGAAATGCATCTTATTACATTTAGAGCTGTTTTGCATCTACGCAAGGTATATTCTATATGCTGTTTCCATGTTAAACGCCTATCAAAAATCAAACCAAGGAATTTTGCCGTTTCATTGTATGTCAGTTGAACACCATTCAGCGCCAGCTCTGGATCTTTGTAACTTTTTCTTTTCCTACTGAAGTGAACGCATTTCGTTTTGGCTGCTGTAAATGAGAAACCAATGTTTTTTGCGTTCTGTACTAATTTATTGATGGCATTTTGCATTTTGAATTTGATCATTCCCAGTGATTTGCCCGAGTAAAATATAGCAATGTCATCTACATACATGCATTTTCCTATTGACGCTTCTATGCCGTCAAACATCCCGTTAATCGCTATGATAAAGAGCGTACCACTCAATGGAGAGCCTTGCGGTACACCGTTCTCTAGTACGTAGCTTTCTGAGATAGACTGCCCAACGCGAACTTTGAAAGATCTGGTACTAAGGAAGCTGGATATGAATTTTGGTAGATATCCTCTTATTTGCCAGTTATATAGCTGTCTCAGAATGTTATGTCGCCAGGTCTTATCGAAAGATTTTTCCAGGTCAAAGAATACGGTAACCATATGTTTTCTTTTGATGAAGGTATTCTGAATTGCATTTTCTAGATATATTAGCTGGTCGATTGTAGAGTGATGTTGTCTGTATCCGCACTGGTGTATGTTTAGGAGGTTGTTTCTTTCGAGACACCATGCTAGCCGGGTGTTGACCATTTTTTCCAAGATTTTTCCTAGACAGCATGTCAGCGATACCGGGCGATAGTTTTCAGGATTTAATGGATCCTTGCCTGCCTTTAAAATTGGAATTACTATCGCTTCTTTCCAGACTTTGGGGTAATTACTTTGTATCCAAATGTTATTGTATATATTTAGCAAAGTGGACAGTATTTTCTTCGGTAATCGACGTAGTATGCTGTAAGGGATATTGTCTGATCCTGCTGCGGTGTCTCCAGCTGCATTTATGGCGTCTTGCAATTCTCTCCATGAGAAAAGAGCGTTATATGCCTTATCTATATTGGTTGTAAAGTCAAGTACTTGTTGTTTTTCTTCTTTCTTTTTCTCGAGAAAGTCTTTAGGATAGCTATTTGTGTCACTGGATTTGGAGTATTGGGTCGCTAATGCATTGGCTATTTCGTCAGGGTTGCATATTAGTTGTCCTTCGTGTTCAATGCATGTTATTGGACTGAAAACATTTTCCCCAGCTATTGACCGGATTTTCTGCCATATTTCCGTGACTTTGGTCGTCCGAGTTACGGTGGTTACGTACTTTTCCCAGCTTGATCGTTTTGCTGTTAGTATTTTCCTGCGAGCGAGCGCACGCAGACGCTTGAAAGCAATAAGATTGTCTTGGGTTGGTGTACGTCTATATCTATTGAGGGCTTTTCTTTTCTCCCTTATTGCTTCTTTGGTCTCCGTATTCCACCATGGTACTGGAATCCTAGATGAGCGGCCACTAGTCTGTGGAATGTATTTTACAGCGGAAGATATGACAGTGTTGGTAAAATCGGTAACGTCTTCCTCGGAGTTTCCACTGACATTTATTGGTTGTATATGTCTGGTGAAGCTGGACCAGTCTCCGCGGTTGGTACACCAACGTTTTGGTAAGTGTACTGTGTTCTTTGGCATGTTTGATGATACCAACAGAGGAAAGTGATCACTCTGATGAAGATCTGGCAGTGGTTTCCAAGTCAGCCGAGTTGCAAGATTTGGACTACATATTGAGAGATCTATGGCTGAGAATGAGCCATTTATAGCATTAAAATGAGTGCTTGCTCCTGTGTTTAAAAGTACGTATTCGTTGTTAAGTAGCAGGTAATCGATTCTTCGTCCGGAGTCATTTGTCCTAGAACAGCCCCATGTGGTACTGTGAGCATTGAAGTCGCCTAGAATTAGAAATGGAGTCTGTAGTTGATCGATCAGGTCTTGTAGATCTTCATTTCGCCATGAGGCATCGGGTAAGTATATGCAACATACCGTCATCTTCAATGGCTTGCATAGAGTTACAGCTACTGCTTGTAGAGGTGTGTTGAGATCAAGACGACTAGCAGGATGAGTATTGCTGATCAATATGGCAACACCACCTCTAGCTCGTCTATCAGGTTCTACGTCACTGCGAAAGGTTTTATATCCTCTAAAATTGAAACGGTCTTCTGGTTTAAAATGAGTTTCTTGTAAGCACACACACATTGGTGTGTAGCACACACACATTGCCAGTAGCAATTTCAGCTCACAGTAATGCGAGATACAGCCGTTGATATTCCATTGAATTATATTTTCCATGGTTGGAATGGGGTTTTTCTGCTGTAGGATGCGTAGATCTTGCTTATTTTCTTGGTTTTCCTTTTGGCCATCCTTTCTTCTTTCTCTTCTTACGCGGGGTTTTGCATAGATCGATGGATTGGTAATCATTATTTTCAGCACTTACCATCGAACTTGTCTCAGAGCCAGTGGTCGTGTCTTGATCATTGGTCATTGATTTAATTTTTTGTTTGAGGAAGTTGTCGTTGGTGTGCTTAGGAGAACGAGGCGATCGACTTCGATAGCCTGTTGTCGATACTTCTTTGCTGGGTATGGCTGCAGGCGCAGCTACTGGATTTCTTTCTGCCTCATTTGGTGGGGGTCTTGAAGATTCTTTTTCATTTACCATTTCACTTTGAGTGTTTGTGGTTAAGTCTTCTGTGTTGATTTTGTTATTGTGAATTTCGTTGAAGTACTTTTCTATGCATCGGGTTATTGCAGGCATTAGTTCTTTCACTACTAAAGAAGGTAAATTTGTGTTTTTAGTAACTGCTTCCACGTATGTAATATTTCCTTTATTTTCGGGACACACAAGTTTTTTTGCTTCAGGATAGCTGATCTTCTGTCTGGCTTTAACTTGTTGTATTGCTGACTCCTGCTTATATACAGGGCAGTCTCTTGACCTCGATGAATGTTGTCCACTGCAATTAATGCATTTGATAGGATCTAGGCATGGATCATCACTATGAAATGGCTTACCACAATGACATACTTTGATTCTCGCACATCTAGATGCTGGGTGTCCAAATCGTAAACATTGGAAACACTGCATTGGTTGAGGAATGAACATTCGTACGGTTAGACGATGAATGCCTGCTTTAATCTTCTCTGGTAACGTACAACGCTTGAACGTCAGGACATGGGACGCTGAAGTAATTATCTGCCCATCCCGCCTCATTGTTAGCCTACGACAGGCAATGACTCCTTGAGAAGCTAGTTCTTGAACTATTTCCTCTTCACTGTAGTTTAGGAAGTCACTACAAACTACAACACATTTGCAGGTATTCAGTGTGCCGTGAGCACTTACTTCAACATCTATAGTGCCTATTTTCTTCAATTCTAGTAACTTTTTACCTTGATTGTCATTAACTGTTTCTACCAAGAGTCCAGATGAAGTTTTCTGTATATCTTTTACGGCAGATCCAGCGCAGGTGCTAATACTCCTCTCTATTATAAACGGGCTCACTTTATCAAAATTTCCTTCAGTTCTTTTTACTGTAAGGTACTTTAGTACCGCTGCGGTGTTCTTGAACAGGTCATCATACTTTGTTGATTTTCCAACTTTCATTCTTTTAGCATTGAACTCAGGGCTTTTTTCTGGACGAGGGTTTTTAAGGGTTCCCTCAACCCTAGGTTCGCAGACTTCCATTTGAGTCCCGCGAAGCTTGCTATCACTCGTAGCACTATCTGCCAGCGGTGCCGAGTGATCCGCACCCCTGGCATTGCAGTCGCTGGGTGACGACGCCCGGTAGCCTGCTTGCGCACCACTAACCGCCGGTACTGGGGCTCCGATCCCCTGCACCGTAACTGTCGATCCTGACAGATCCTCCATCTTGGTTTTTTTCTTCAGGGTCACCTTCCCCTAGCGTTTTTGAGCTACCGCCAGCTTAAGGAAACGGAAGGAACAAGGGGGGACAGAGAAGACAGAGTTAGAATAGAAGGGTAGAATGGAAACGACTCCCTAGCCCTCGCAACCTAATAGCGTCGGGGCGGAAACACAAGAGTTGGCCGATACAAGATTGGCCTACAGGACAGAAAACAGATGTGTGCCACAAGTAAGTGGAAGCAATGACACACAGAGTTTGTGGGAATGACGGGATGTTTAGGGGAGTGACAGCGGACAGCTGCTCCGATTAGTCGCCTTCTACGACAGGGGGAGGTCCCGTTGTGCTATTCTACTAAAACCCCCGACACCACACATAAGATACGTAAGATACGTAAGATTCGTAAGATACGAAAGATACGTAAGATACGAAAGATACGTAATATACGTAAGATAAAAAAACATAAAATACATAAAATACATGATATACATAAAATACATGATATACATAAAATACATAAAGATACGTAAGATACGTAAAATACTTAAAATACATAAAATACATAAAACACACAAAATACATAAAATATATAAAATACATAGAGTACATAAAATACATAAAATACATAAAATACATAAAATACATAGAATACATAGAATACATAAAATACATAAATTACATAAAGATACATATAATACGTAAGATTCGTAAGATACGTAAGGTACGTAAAATACATAAAATACATAAAATATATAAAATACATAGAATACATAAAATGCATAAAATACATAAATTACATAAAGATACATATAATACGTAAGATACGTAAGGTACGTAAAATACATAAAATACATAATATACATAAAATACATAAATCACATAAAATACATAAAATACATAAAGATATAGAACCGTTTAGCCGGTAGCGTTGGCCACAGACGGACGGACAGACGGACGTTCTACCGTCAATCGAGTTTTCGCTATCAAGAACCAACAAACATGGATTCTGACTACAATACGAGGAATTCGTATGACGAGAAAGTAAAAAGGTTGTTGTTGTTGTTGTTTGTTTTTTTTTGCTACATGATCTAAAATCATGAAATACATTCTTTCACATGCAGTAATTTTTAATTTTTCAGAGACGGTTGCATAATATAATCAATTTTTTTAATGTTACATGCTATTATGATTAGAAAAACTGTTCAGTTAAACATTTTGAAAATTTGTGAACATTCATCACATGCCTTTCATCATAAGTCATAGTCGTGAGGAATAAATATGCAGTAACAATATAAAAAGATGTTGTTTTTTTGGTAATTTCAGAGTAAAGAAAACGTATAAAATATCGATTTTGAAAGAACTAGAATTTTATTGGAATAAAATGTATGATCAATCAGTAAACTGATTGATTGGCTGTATTTGAACCCTGTTCCAATGCTTTTGAATAGATCTCACGAGTTACATATAATCTTATTACCTCAACTTACTGAAAAGTAAATGTTGAAAATATTCTGTCTCTCTCATATTTCCTGGTTACAAGAGATTGAACTAGAAACGATGTGACGCTGCTTTCGCCAGAATGCAGGTCAGATGCACTTGTTAATTTATATTTTCCCTAATAGAGCGCATGAACGTGGCTGACGATTAATCGATATGGTGCAACACAGTTCGTTAATTCACAGAGGAAGGGCTCGTGCGTTTCATTGAAAAGGAAATAGATGTTTTTTGTTGGTATAAATGTTAGTAGATGGGGCAAGTGTTTCAACATTAGACCATTGGGCACTGAAACGCAGGAAAATCAAATCGCAGGGGACATCCGACTTCACGCCGCGCCAAAGAGGTCGTGGCATCACAATGCTCATATTAGTGCCATTGTCATGATCCCTTTGTAGGCATATTAGGAACACACTGTGACACGCGCACCTATCGTATGGGCAAATTTAATGCGAATACACGCAAATCTCGGTAAGAGTTAATTGCGTATTAACGATCGTAAGACATCTTAGAATACGAGTCTGTAGGATTGTCAAACGAAGTAGTCGGGGCGATAGACTGATGTTAAGAGCAATTAATACGAGGCCACTAGAAAACATGTTTTCATTGTAATAATTTTGTTTAAATAATAATAATAACAATTTTACCTAAAGATACTTGTAACTGGTAATGATAACTTAGAGGGGCACATGTAAATCCTCTAGCACTTGGTGTAACCAGAATCCCAGTTTTGTAAGGCATTGATATCGAAAAATCAATTGAGGGCAAAACGTCCGTCTGTCCGTCTGGTGTCTGTCAATACTATTAGCACTTAAAACATGCGTATGATTTTTTCCAAATTGAAAAAACCTGTCCATCTGGCTAGAGTTGAAATTTTGAGATTTTTAAACACAGTCTTCAAAATTTGGGAGTACTTTACATGACGTACCCTGAATAATTTAAAAAATTTCTCAAAAATTTCCTCAAATTTGTTGTTTAATTTTCTTGTAGGAATAGAGTGACGAACTCATAAACAAACTCTTATATGTAGCATGGTTAACTCTAAATTTTCGAAAATTTTAAAAGTATGAATTTTTTTCGCTTTTTCCTACAACAACAAAATTAAAGATAGAGATTTTTCCATCAAATATTTTTTTCTACATAGTAAGTTCTTTCATTAAGGTCATATCAATTTTTTTAAAATTTTAGTAGTTTTCGCGCAATATCACGTGCATGTTGTGCAATTTTAAAAAGAATTACAAAACGATTTTCTCAAAAACTGCCCCAAATATTTTCTCAAATTTTTTTGTAGAAAGATTGTAAATGAGATGACGAACGCCATATTGCTCTATTCTTTTGTTCACAAATTACAAAAATTTAATTTTTTTGTCTTGTCTCACGTTAATATTTACATTAGTAGCAATTTCTTTACATTATTGTATTTATAAATACAAGTGCTTTAAATAATATCATAGATAATGTCGAGTTTTTCGAAAACTCAATCGTTTTCTGCGAAAAGTAGCTCAAAAATCCGCATTTTCAGTAACGCTCAAACGCCATTTTCTCAAAAACCGTTCCAAATTTTTTTCTTCAAATATTTCGAACGGTTCCTGTCAATTCCACTCTTCAATGTGACGTAAAGTTCATTGCAAGGTAATTTTTTCAAAAATTACACAAATGTACATTTTTTGAAAGCTCTCTCACCCCGTTAATACGAACATTTCCAGCAATTTGTAAACACTATTGTATTTGTGAGTAAATGTGCTTGAAATGACGTCAAATGAAGGTTTTCGAAAACTAAAATTGTCTGTGAAAAGAAGTTTTAAATTTCCAATTTACAAGTGCGCTTAAACGCTAATTTTTAAAAACGATTCCAAATTTTTCAAAGAAAATTGCCGTTTAGGACTAGGTTTTACTTTTCTTTAATATTCTTAAAATAATATTTCCGTTCTACTATTTAGAAAACGAAAAATTAAGAAAATGTCAAAAAATGTCCTTTTTGGCGGAGATAGATGACAGCTAGGAAGAGTAAGTGGCAAGGTCGAGTAGCTAGCCGAGACCAAAGGAAATAGAAAAGTAATATGGGGAAGTCTTTGCCATTCTGTAGCACCTCTAGTTGGTTGAATAAGATTAATAATTTTGTTTGAGGAATGGTTTATCTTTGATGTGGAAGGAAGAGTAACAAGGTGTTGTAAATTGTACATGGATGAAATTGAGTAAAAATAAACTCTAATAATTCTCGAAATGTAATATTTCTAGAGTAAATTTAAAGAGGTGTTATTGATAAGCGTTTACATGGGACTTTATTTACGAATCTTAACAATTGTTTACTCGAAAGATTTTCAAAGATATTTACAATCATTTTTCTGGTAGATTAGGGAGTTTTTTTTGTGTATTTTGTGTTGAGGATTGAATAAATACCACTTTTATCAGAATCTCGCAACTGTGTTGGATTTTTTCTTACGTTTACATGCGATTATACCAATGTTTACCAATGATACCAATGTTTCTCCCTATCAAGAACCCTGCGCCTTTCTGGTTTCCTAAATAAAATATTCTTGATAATTGTGACCGCTGTTACGTCGCAATATATATAAATAAGATTAATAGAATTCAATGGCTTCGTGAAAAAAGTCAGTGTTCGATGTAAGAACGTCGGCACCAATAAACAGTTTTTAAAATGGGTTTAGGTTAGCTACAAATCCAATAAAGATACAATTTCCGGAGACTTTTCTCCCATTTAGAAAACAATGAATAAATATTACATAATGTAATTTTTATCAACCGATTTTTAGATGAGGTGGTGCCCACATTATACCGTAAGAATTTTATTATCGTCGAACATTACTTATTTGACTCAGTGTGTCACATTAGCCCGAATATGGCAAATTTAACGCCAAAACTATAGGTATAGACACTTTTCAAATGGCCATAGGCCCGTAAATTTGTATCTAAAATACATTTAATTTAGATAAGATTAAAGCTTGAAATCTTTGCTTTTAGAAATTAAAAACCCTATTTATAATAATTTTTGAGAATACTATACAACGACTTTTCCGGGATACAGAGCCCATTATGGATGTGGGTACTTAACTAACTAGTTTCATTGCTTGCAGGAAAATAGTGTCCCAGGTTTGATGAATATAACAATATATATCAGTCAAATGGTAGAAAACAAGGAAATGTTTTGGCGTACTTCTGAATTTTAGGTTCATTAGTAGTTTAAGAGTAAAATAATTATTTCGTAAGCATAACATTTTGTGGATTTTTTAAAAAAGTTTCCAAAAGTGAACCTCTCGCAAACGTTTTTAGAAATGGGTACAAATAAATGAAATAACTGCTAATAAATTGAACTCCTTAACTTCGAATAATATTACAAAAGTACAAGTTTAACATTATAAACACAACAAATTGTCTTATATGTCTTGGACAGTCTATATATTCAAGTCACAAAAATTACTTATGTAAGCCTCGTATTCCACCTCCGCACATTCTACATGAGCGCAGAGGCACATTAGGTAGAAATTAGTCGGTAATTCCTGGGTAGAGTGACCTTTATTAGATTTGGGTATGAGGATACTATTAGCTTCTCTCCATTGAAGAATACATTGTTCAGTCCAAATATAATTATAAAAGCGAAGTAAATACTTACGTCCAACTTCAGGAAGATTCTTCAAAAAACTGTTTGGGACCTTATACGGCCCAGGTTCAGAATTTTTGCTTTGATCTAATGCATAAAGAAGTCCCATAAGGAAAGGTTTGTGGTAGTTTTCGTTATTGTCCCTAGCTAAGAGCATAATATTATTATCACTTAAATTTCTGCTTGAAGGATTTGTAGATAGAAATTTTGGGTCAAAATTATTGCTAACTGAATTTTGAGCAAACGTGTTTGCTAAAAGGCTACATACGGCTTGAACTCCAACATGTTTTAAGCCAGTACTGTCAATAAGGTATTTAAAAATACTGCGACTATATCTTCCTCTAATGGCTTTTACTTTATGCCATATCTTTGGTATAGGAGATCGGTGTGTGATGGAAGAGTTGAACCTTTGCCATAATTTGATCATTGTGGGTTTGAGAGTCAGGCTTTACCACAGTTTTGTTTTTCTTAAATTTCCTATATGCTCTTTTTTATTTTTCATTGCTGTAGTACATTGCTCGTTCCATCATGGCGTTTTTTAATTATACCCGAAGTTTGGGGAATTGAAATTCTTGCTGCTTCTATAATAAGCGAAATAAAGTTCTGCACTAACCTGTTTACTTCTTCAGAGCCCAGGTTGATTGGTCGATTAAGAGTTGCAATATTGGATTTAACTGTTAGAGTTGTTTCCATTTAGCTTGTTCTAGGATCCATTTAGGCTCACACTTCAGATTGGAGAACAGATATGTCTGGAAGAATCATGCTAATGGGGTCACTATCATAAAGGTAGTTATTGGTAGACCATCTAATTCCAGCTGCAATGACATTTGAGGCAAAACTAAGATTAATGCTAATTTCAGTTCCATTACTACTGTTAAAGTGGATGGCCAAACCTATGTTTTATGATTATAGTAATTATCTAACCAATGTTCAATGAATTTATCTCTTTTGTCTATAATAGTAGATCCCCATAATTTATTGACTGTTGAAATTTCCTACATAATAAAAGGTTTGGGCAACTGAAGGAGAATATGGTCAAGTTCATATACATCAAAGTCCTGCCTATTGGGGATATAAATATTACACATATTAATATGGAAAATACTATTAACCTTTACAACTGTGGCTTCAAGAGAAGTTTGGAGAGGAATATCATGTACATAAATATCACTTTTAACAAGGATAACCAGAAGCAATTTAAGCATTATTCCTATTACAAAAAGATGTAGTATAACCAGAAAATTTACCAGATTGAATGCCATTAAAGTTTGTTTTCTATAAACATAGTAACTAAGGAAGATTATCATTAACTAACAGTTTCAGGAATGGTAAACGGGCATAGAATCCATTACAATTCTATAGTACGATATTCATTTCTAATCATTATTCAGATGTATCTGCGTCCGAATCATCCATTTGTTCTTGTGCACTCTTCAACTTGTTGATAATACTTGAAAATCTATACTTTATTGGCCTTTCCTTAAGTAGTGGATAATATTCAGTCATTATTTGGATAATAGATGGAATATCAAGTGAAAATTCACTAGCTATTATTGTTGGGTTTGGGGATCCTGAAGCTGTCAGTTAAATTTTTTAATTGGTTATATGTGAGGGAGTTATCAATTGAGTTAGCTTCATACTTTGCATTTAATGGATCAAGAAGTTTATCTAGTGATTTGAGAGGTATTGTAATAGAACGGTCGCACATCACGGATGACGACACGAGCAATATATTTTATTTAATTAAGAACCGCGCCGCCGTTAAGAGCAGCCGGAAATGCCGTTTCCTGCTGTACCTGAGTCGGAGAGCCGATTAGCGCGCCGGGGGAAAGGAGGAAATAGCGCCTCCTTTGTTCAGCGAGACCCATGCCGGGCGCACCCCTTATGACGTGTGGGGAAGCACGCCACCCACACCCCCAAATCACCGCTGGCGCCGTGATAGGCGGAAAGATTACAGGCGGTGCGACAACTAGTAAAAATAGACGATGCGGGGGAGGAATCACGTGGTACGCGAGCCTTCCTGAGGGTCCGCGGAGGAGACGATCGATCACTTGTATCGGAGGTAGCGAGGAGATCACTTCTTTTGGAGGCGGCAGGGGGAGCACTTGCGTTGTGAGCTGCGAGGACACTTGCTTTTGAGGCAGTAGCAAGGCCACTTAATTCGTGCCTGGTCGCCCCGAATGCCACGCCGCCTCGCCACAACGCAGCCCGACTCGTGGGACGACAGCCGGCTGATGGGACGGGACACTACTAGTGAGTGCCTGACCGAAAGTGCCATGTGAGTACGAGCCGGGGACGTGAAAAACTATATCGCGAAACGAATCGTCATCGCCCGGGCGCGTTTCCGCCGCCGCCGCCGCCGCCGCCCGCACCATGCGCCGCTGAGAAGCCGCCGGTCGACGCACGCCGCTGGCCTAATCCGGGGCCACCGCCGTGACCGCCAAGGGGTGCCACACCTGTGAACGCCGCACCTGTGAGCTGGATCACGACCGCCCGGGAGGACAACGACACCGGAGCTAAGATGAACTCTGGCCATACCGGCCGTTACTAAGTTAAGATTAGTTGTAAGTTAGTTGTAAGTTTATTCATGTTACTGGGCTTCACCCACACCCAATACTAAAGTGATTAAAGTAGATTTATGAAAATGCCTACGTCTTTCTCTCACGTAGTTAGGCAATCATGCATGCCTCCCTCTAGGGAGTCTGCCGACGAAGCAGCCGGGTAAAGCTGAATCGCCGAAGGAATGAGGTAGTCGGGTGAGTCGGTGGTTACAGTATCTTAACTTGAGTACTAATATGATTTGATTTTTGACCAGTGTTCTTTTTCTTCTTTGTTTGCTTACTACTATCCAAATTTGTCTTATCTATCTCAGTACTTTCAGAAGCAATCTCGGATGAAGATTCTGATGAGAGGGTTCTCTTAGGAATAGATGGGAAATTTCATTTACTGCAAGATTTTCCTTTTGGCTTTGTGGTTCAATAAATTCCAGGGAATTATTGGTTAATCCATTTTCAGATTTTTCATTAGTTGAATCATATTGTGGCAAAATGTTGAATAGATTTGTTATTACATTGGTTTTATAAATGACTAGCCTGTTTACATAAGAAGCATGTCATATCATCTGCAGAAAAGAAAATTCTATATTGGGTACCATATTGTTGTTGATTCTGGAAGATTACTAACAGCTTCAGGTATTAGAAACACTTGTCTCCGGAAACTCATAATATGAGTAAATCCTAGTTCAGGAATACTAGCTCTAATAATGAGATATTGGACTTTATATGGATATACTATTTTGAAAATTCTTGTTGGATAACATCATGTGGTATCACAGGACAAACATTAGAAATTATTACCCTCTTAAGCTAATTGATTAATGGTCTTACATTCAGTTTATGATCCTTGATACTTAAAGTAGGGTAGTTGCTAATAAGGTAATCTGCTGATTTCTTATTATTCAGAAATACACATACTCTGTTATTTGATATTCGAGTCACGAATCTAATACCTAGAGCTAAGAGCGAACTGTCAAAACACGTAATTGTTTTTATTTTTCATGACGAAAAATTGGGGCCCCCGTTAGGAAGAAGCGTGTTTATATTTCAATAACCCTTTTTATAAGGCAAGTAAAATAAATTACATTATCCTACATCAAGAGCTCGTAATGTCTCCTTCAAAATAATGTAATGGTAAGAAGACGTACTGATGAAGTATCAAAATCAAGTAACTGAGAATAATCACTTTGAAAACTTCGGTGTTAACTGTTCGTGTTAATGGCCGGCAATAAGTGAAGATGGAGACACTTGACTGGGCTTTGGTGTTGCGAAGAACTACAATTTTAGTACGTTTCCAATAGGCAACAACACTCCATAGAGCAGCAAATCAAGGGGCTCGCGTTAGGAACCGGCACCGGGTTTGGGTACTTTCTTTTATATATATATATATATATATATATATATATATATATATATATATATATATATATATATATATATATATATATATATCAGGGTGTCCGTTATTTACCAAAGTTCTTGTAATCAAAATTGCCCCCCGGATTCTGAATCTGTTAGCTAAAAAAAGGAAATTTCCAAAGGGAAACCCATTTTTTGTTGAAATTTCACGTGCCGCCGGGCATTCCAAATTTCCCATGTTATTTAAATGGGATTTTATTGGTTTTTGCAATTTATTTTTTTTTGCTAGTTCAAACCATTACAATGAAGGTTTTTGGTATTGTATATTGTTTTGTAGACACAGATGTACATTACACAAGTTTTCCAAATCATAACATAAGGTTTACACCATTCATCTGATCATTTTTTGATACCGGTTATTAATAAAAAATGTATTATTTTTAATTTTTCATTAATTCCTCTGTATCAATTTAGATCATTCCGACTGAGATTTATTGTATTGTATATCACTGCATAGACGTAAATATACATTGAAAATCCGATTTCAGTCATAATTTGTGTGGTATAGTAATTTTGACCGCATAATTTTGTCCGCTTATTTATAGTGGTTTTGAATGAAAAACGTTCTTTTTTATTAATTTCTTTTGTACCATTCCAGATCGTTTGAAATGAGGTTTTTTGTAATGTATGCTATTATAGGATAGACATAAATTCGCAATAAAAAATAAATTCGGATCAAAATATATAGAGTGGTATACTAAAATTTTGATCACTTATTAATACTGAGTTTCTAATCTATAATTAATTTATTTCTCTGTTTATTAACAAAACACAAATTACTAGTATCTAGGGAGTTTCAGACTAGCTCTGTCGCCACTACCGGACTGTGGCGTTTTATACATTCAAGACCGCCAGCCAAGCGCGCGAGTTTTCGTTTCCGAGAACCCATCTCCGAGAATTAGCCGCACGCTCAGTCTTTGTTAAACACGAGGAACAGCTGAGTGTCTGCGGCTTACATAAACAAAAGAATAAAGGCAACAATCAAAGTAAAAAGGTTCGTATACATTATTTTCTCAGTCGATCAAACTGAATTATATTTTACAATATTAATAATTATGTAATTAATAAATTAATTAATTAAATTATTAGTTACTTTTTCGATCCTTTAGAAATTTTGTATCAGTAATTATATGATTAACTACTAGAATTTTAATATTATTATGTTGCTTAGACAATTATTACTTTTCAGAATTTAAGATTTTCCGAATTTAATTTTACTTTTGTAGTATTTTTTACTGTTTTTGTTTACATAGAGATTATAAATCTCTAACTTTGTCATACTATTTTTTTATATATTTCAATAGCGTAATATTTTTAATAAATTAATAAATAATATTTATTAAAGTAAGTATAGTATTAATAAGCGATAAAAATTACACTATACCACACAAATTATGACTGAAATCGGATTTTCAATGTATATTTACGTCTATGCAGTGATATACAATACAATAAATCTCAGTCGGAATGATCTAAATTGATACAGAGGAATTAATGAAAAATTAAAAATAATACATTTTTTTTATTAATAACCGGTATCAAAAAATGATCAGATGAATGGTGTAAACCTTATGTTATGATTTGGAAAAATTGTGTAATGTACATCTGTGTCTACAAAACAATATACAATACCAAAAACCTTCATTGTAATGGTTTGAACTAGCAAAAAAAAATTGCAAAAACCAATAAAATCCCATTTAAATAACATGGGAAATTTGGAATGTCCGGCGGCACGTGAAATTTCAACAAAAAATGGGTTTCCCTTTGGAAATTTCCTTTTTTTAGCTAACATATTCAGAATCCGGGGGGCAATTTTGATTACAAGAACTTTGGTAAATAACGGACACCCTAATATATATATATATATATATATATATATATATATATATATATATATATATATATAGAGAGAGAGAGAGAGAGAGAGAGAGAGAGAGAGATAGATAGATAGAGAGAGGGGGAGAGGGAGAGAAAGACAGACATAGAGATAAGCCTTCAAAACAGAAATCGGACTTAGTTTGTAGAGTTTAAAAATCTTTAAAAATTAGGGGACAAAAATGTGGAAGTGTTAAGCAACTCAGGGGAATCAAATGTAGTTATAGAAGATTTTGTAACAGAAGTTTCCAAACTATTTGAGAATGATCTTATATTAGTATTAGAGAACACCTTACAGGTGATCATTTACGTTCATATTAGAGAACAAAACGTAAAAAGAATAGCATAGTTTTTTACAAAAAGCAGACGAGTATAAAATATATGTAACTAAATCAGATATGATGTTGCGGATTGCCTGCTGGTAGGTGAACTTATTTCAAGTGTATTGTATTGGCTAAAATATTTTGTTTGTTATTACCGTGACAGCCGATCCGGTGGCCGAGATCGGTATTATATAATATTCAAGTATTGTACTAAGATATATATCGGAAATAATTAATGGACATATTTTTAAAAATTACAGATTCAAGGCCGATCCGGTGGCCGAGATCGCTAAGGCAGTAGTGCCGTAGCGATCTCGTACCGGAAGATCGCGGGTTCGAGTCCCGTCTCGGGCATGGTTGTATTGTGTTCGTCCTTTCAACCCCTATCATCATCATCATCATCATCAAATCAGGGAAGGCAACGGGAAACCACCCTGAATAATTTATCCCAAGAAAACCCGTTATGGGTCACCTGACTTCCGTATATGATAGATAGGACCAAAGAAGATTTCCGTGACTGTGTACTACGTTATTTTAACAGTTACATCCATATTTAATGTTTTTAGATGATATTGGAGAAGAGAAATCAGTATGATAATTATACTGAGAAAATAATGTTGGGTTATTGGAAAAAAGATATTATAATGTTTTCTGAAGTAGTACCAAAATTATTAATTAACCCTCAAGACAATGAGGAGAAAGGAGAAATATAAGAAATGGATAGTTCTTAATAGGAATTCAACTTTGTTACATTCAATTTTTACACTTAAATTTGGTTATTATACATTGTAGTTTAATTTAATCAATTTCCATACCTAACATAAGTTTTTTGTTTTAATTCTATCTTTTACATGATTTTTTTCAATCACTTCATTTTTCTAATCGTCATTTATAATTTTACTGATGTAGTCACATGTCCAGTAAAGAGAAAAATATATTGGTACAACCTCCTTTCACATCTTCGGTTAATAATTGACTATAACACTCGTCTTTATTGTCATGATCATGATCGTGATTCTCAGTATCATAATCATCTCGATCAGCTCTTCCTGGTTAAATTTATTTAACAGAGCACATCGTATGTAATTTAAACAATGTTTCTTATTACTATTGCTTCCGTAATAGGTATATAATATTGTGTGAATAAATTGAATAAAAATAGTGAAATGCGTTTCTTATCCATTTCTTGATGTTTAAAGCTTGAAATAAATTATTTTATTTTTAAAAGTTTTTAAAGCTTTCCTAATGAATCAGTATTATTTGCAATATATTTAATTATTTTAGCCATATTGTAATATATAAATTATTTTTTTAGATTAAAAACAGATGTGAATAGTTGAATTCGAATAAGTGAAATCAGGTTTGATACAATTGATAGGTAAGTTACAGGTGACTGTTATTCAACACAATATGTTTTTAAACTATATCCTCTTATATTTAAATTTATTTTAAAATGCTTAGCAATCATAACTTTCAAATTAAAATTTTGATTTTTGATAAATTTTGAAATTTGTGTGATACAATGAATTTCTTATGTTGATACATAATAGTTTGATTGGATAATAATATTAAGTTCTTCTTGCATTTGTATTTGTTATTGCCATTTAAAAATATTTCTTGTAACTATTTATAGTACCTGAAGAGGGAAAACACTGTTTTACGAAACGTTGTGCTAATAAACGTTTGTGTTGCAACTATTTGTAAAACATCAGGGATTTTCAGGATATATTATTTATTTTCTTAGAATTCTGTATAATTACTGAATTTATTCAAAATAATAATATACGTTAAGTGTTAAATACATATAATTTGTTGGGAACTGATTACTTACGATTATTTCTTGAGCTCGAAACCTAAAAAATTAAAAAAATAAATGAGAAAAACAATTCTTCAATCCCGCAGTGTAATGCGTTTTGAAAATCGGTCTCTTTGAATATCGAGTGTCGGGTTGAAACCCTTCGGGTCAGAAGTTAGCAGTACTGAGAGATAGCTGAAAACACCGCCATATTGGGCATATAATGCGGCCTGTTAGGGTGCCCCAACAGTAAGGTATTGTTGTTGCACACAAGTTTTAATAGTATGACATGAACATTGGGGTTATAATTACTGAATTAAATAAGATTTAAAGCAATACAGGCATCTTCAGAAGTTGTTCGAATCTACAACGCTGCAATATCTAACTTGTTTCCAAAATTAAGGTATTTACAAAAAATAACGTACATCTAAGAGAGTTGTTACGAGTTTCATGTATATAATGTTTTAATAGTTAATTATAAGGTAACATTGGGAAGAGTTTAATAATAGTGAAATTAAAGTTGTTTAGCTAGTAACGTGTGCTTTATTTTCTTACTTTCCTTGTAGATGTCAGTGACGTCACCGTTTTTTACTTTACAGGTTTACTGAAATCATGTCATATAATGTATTTTGTTTCAGTAGATATAAAGGAAGCCTTGAAAAAGGAAGGATCTATACAGAATTGAAATAGTTCACTGTACATACGTATCATGTCATTTATTTTGGAATCCATCAATATAGTTAACTATTATCACATCCCATGTTTCTGGGATTGATAATTCAAATTTACAATATCTATATAAATCACTGTTCTATAACAACAATTTTTACTCTTGATCTACCAATATAATTCAGAGTATATTTTTACAAATTGGAGTGTACTTGCCGTGCCCAAAATCTTACAATGAAGATTTAATAAACAGTGTTAGGGTAAACACCATAACTCTACAGACAAAAAAAATTGTTGATAGTGACATCTTTACGAAGAAGAAAAAATAACTTTTCTACCAAATGTGGCATTTGAAATTCACCAGAGAATCCCCTTAAATACCCTAGTTATTACTTCAAAATATCTTACAATTTACGAATATTGTACAGAAATGCTTATTTCTCTCATATTTTTAAGTCACTTACGACACATTCACGTCACGCAACTTCACCTACCCCCTATTCTAATCTAACTCAAGAATTTTATGCTCGCAATACCCATAATAACATAATGCAATTAAGTAATCAAGTACGAACTGGCGTGTGTTGATAAAAAATTAATATGGCATACACATGTTTAGTAAAATTATGGCATACACATGGTTAATTTCAAAACATGATTTGAGATACTTGAATATAAATAATGGAACACTAAACTATATTATTAACCTCTCAGATACACACTTTCTTTACAACTCCCTTCATACATTCACACTCTCCCAAAATCCATTAGAAGTTTTGAGCTCGCGAAGTTCACTCCAGTTTTCCAAAAAAACAAATATCATCCTCTTATCTCATATATTTTTACAAAAGATTTGATCCAAAAAATTTCTTACGTGGCAGTTTGAGCATCCAGAAATATTATACAGTGATTTTTTCCGACGCGTACGCGCATTTTTGTTTTTAATTTCCTCTACGTGATACAAAACGTGAAAGAGAGGCAGCGCCTCCGGTGGAGATGTCGTGCTCCAAAATCAGCTTGGTTCTACGCTTCCGGTTCTACGTTTCCGGGGGCCCGCCTAACAGACGGGCGGATTGTCGGCTCGGAGCCCTTCGGGGGTGAGGGCGGTGCAAGGTGTAGCTATGTGACACTTAACAAACATACTGAAGACACGCGCTCTACACTTACGCGCCGGGCGTGTTCGTTGCAACGTCAGTAGGCTGCTCTGGAAACGAGCGAGAACACCGGCACACCACGGCCATCAGGGTTCTTCTTCTTGCTTGATAGCACGCGCGGTTTGAGAGTGCGTGGTGGTTTGAGGTGATATTCTTCGAGGCTGCAATCGTTTCATTATCGACATTGGTCGCGAAAGTTTCATTTCTGCCTTTCATTCTTTGTAAGATGGAATGATCCTATTAGGACGTTTCATATGTCTAGAATGAAGAGTCTCGCCTCTCCATTAGGCGCTATGTGCAACACAAACGTTTTAATTTACACACGGAGCCTTACGTTACAAAAATCCGTAATGGCATTACATTTCGACTGTACATAATTGAGAGACCATTCCAAAAGTGAGTCGCAAAATTACTACTACTAATAACTACTACGTACACGAAAACCAAACGTCCAGTTGCCAATTAGAACCATAATGGAGCGGTGTCAGAAGGGACCCTCCCAACGTCCATTGGGTGTATATTTAGAGACACTCTAAAGCTCATTCGGATACTATACACATCGCGAATATGAACATTCTACAGTGATGAAAATGGATCATTCAGAAATAGATAACTGTCGCGATTACGAACAGTCCAAAAAGACTGGTCAAAAAAGCTGTATCAGTAATCGAAAACTTGGGTAAAGTACCCATGGGGTTTGAGAGCCCCTCCGTGGGCCACGCGTCGCCCCGGCGCAAACACCGAGCTGCGTCGCGCGAGGCCGACGAAGGCACCCGCAGGTACCGCCCGCGCCGCGCGCAAGGGCGGCGTATGCAAGGAGGCGGGTCGCCTCAGTGGAAGGCGCGCGGGTCGGCGTCGTCCCCGATCTCCTTCACACTCCACCCATCGCGCGACGCGGGCTGCTGCGACGACGGCGGCGGCGGCGGCGACGGCTCCTACGCGTCGAGCGAGGTCGTGCCCAGGGTGACGGGCCCAGCGCCCAGACCCGCGTCTCCGCTCTGGATGGAGAAGTGCCTGTACGATATGTACTCCTGCGCTATGGGCTGCTCCCGCTTCGTCTGCTGCCGCTGCTTGGTGAGCTTGAAGTAGCCCAGCACCGACACCAGCACCACGAACACGACGAAGCCCATGCAGGAGCCCACGATGAGCCCCAGGCGACGCGTAAGCAGCGAGCCGCCGCCCCCGCCGCCCGCACCACTCGCGTCCGCCTCCCGCTCCAGCAGCTCCTCCTCGCCGTCCGGCCCCACCCCGCCGTGCACGCTGCCGCCGCCGCCTCCTCCGGGCGACGCCAGGAGCGCGTCGGTCGCCTCCAGCGTGCGCACCTCGGTGCAGCGCGTGGTGGGAGAGTCGGCCAGCAGGGCGGCCGCCCGCCCCGGGGCGGGGGCGGGGGTGGAGGCGTTGGGCGCGGGCGGGAGGCCCGGCAGCGGGTCGTCCGCGCCCCAGCTGCCCAATCCCACCACGCAAATGCGGTAGCGCGTGTTGGGCGACAGCCCGCGCAGCTTCACCGACCGGGAGCCCCGGTCCAGCAGCTTCCCGCGCACCTGCGCAAGAGGACGCGTCGTGCGGGAGAGGCGTCCCACCCACGCCCGCTTACCTCCGGCCATGCAGGTGCACGAGACATCCACTACCAGCACTACAGCACCGCAGCGCATCATGCTACTTCACAGTTCTGCGCCAACTGCTTATGCAAGTTCCCATTGAACCAAATTAGTCATGCGAAATGCAATCGTAATGTTAAAAAATCTCCTTGCCGTTTATTTTGTTTTTCATTCCACTAAAAGATCGTACAATCATGCTCAATAACAATATTAAAATTTCAAAAAGAAGTAGTTCAACATTAAACCGAAAACAGCACAATCGATGTTTTACAAATTGGATGCCATGCGTAACGGGAGCTTTTCACAATTTGCTTCACAAACGCATTCATTTATGTTTCGATAATAATTTAAACCCCACACATATTAATAAGAAGAAAAACATTCAGTTATTATTATTATTATTATTATTATTATTATTGTTATTATTATTATTATTATTATTATTATTACACTTCCAATGGAAGTTAGCAGGACGACACCTCTAATTACGCTACTATTGCAAGTATATACACAAACTGTACTCCAAATTTGCCGCTTTTTATTTATAAACGATTAGTGAAGAAATCAAATTGATATCTCCATTCTTTAAAAAAATATTAACAAAAAAACAAAAAATGAAAGCTACGCTCCTCTTGCAAGCGCATTCGAAGTAGAAATGAGACGTCCCCTGTAATTCATCAGCAGTAACAATTCATACTCTTCGCCAAAATTTGCCGTAAACCAGTGCTAAACATAATCTCTAAACAAAGCTTTTGCCTCGGACCGATTCGACTCAGCTACCCGGGTTCGAATCCCAGAGTTTACCCTCTTACAAGAGCTCTGCACATGTAAAGACACCCGTTCTTCCTAAACCATCAGCCATAACAATTAATACTCTACGCCAGAATTTGCCGTAATTAAGTGCTAAATATAAACTGTGATAAAAAAAATTCCCGCTGACAGGTTAATCTCAATTACGCGGGTTCGAATCCCGCAATGCCGCTCTAAGGAACGTGCTGTGCAGGTAAAGACGACCATACCTCCTGAACGTGCAGCCATAACGACTCATAATCTACTCCAAATTCTGACGCAAATAAGTACTAATTACAATCCGTAACAAAAGAATTTTCTCCGGATCGATTAGAATATATTATCGGAGTTCGAATCCCAGATTTCGCCTTCCTACGAAAGCCCTGAGCACGTGAAGAAGTTTGAAAGTAATGATCACGCACTACCTCTTTCAGATTAACGTGAGAGATCGCGTGAGAGATGATTGAAAAAATGTGTAATTTTGGGAAAAAATCCTCAAAATTAACTTTCCGTCATATTAAAGAGTGCAATAATCACTATCCGTTCGAAAAGTTTACAGAAAAAATTTGGAGCCGCTTTTGAGAAAATGGCATTTAAGCGTTTCTGAAATCCAGTATTTTGAGCTCATTTTCGCTGAAAACTGCTGCGTTTTCGAGAAAATATCTCTGACATTATTTAAAGCACATGTACTCGTAAATGCAATAATGTGAACAAATCAGCGCTGATATAAATATTAACGATGCGAGAGGCTAATCAATTTATATATTTCGAATATAAATAAAGAATAGAGTACTATGGCGTTTATGTCATGTCTTAGAGTGCATTAGGTACTATCCCTACCAAAAGTTAAAAAATAATTTGGAACCGTTTTTAGAAAATCTGGTATATGTCATTATTTAAATTGTACATATTTCAAGCAATATTGCACGAAAACTACTATACGTTTAAAAAAACTGTGTATGCCCTTACTGAAGGAACTGATTACAGACAACAAATTTCATTTGAAGGAGTAATCTCTATCTTTAATTTTGAAGTTTTGTTTGTTTTTTTGTGCAATTTTCGAAGAAAAAAAATAAACGAGCAATACCCGAAAATGAGACTAGAGCTATTCTTACCGGAACGGTAAGAACATTATTACATAGGTGGAGAAAATTTAAACAAAAAATGTGAAGTGGATTTTTAGATTTTTTTTCTTCGTAAATTTTAATCGCAAAATACAAAAAAACTAGTTGTGCTTCAAAAAAATGTATATAACCTTTTCTGAAGAGGTATTTTTTTATAACAGACTTTCTCTTTGTCCAACTTTGAAGTTTTTTTTTTGTTTTAATTTTTCGAAAAATCGGGGATGACTACGCAAATTGGACCTGCACCACCCTCTTAATAATATAATCTCACCGGTCGGCGACAAATATTCTTGTTACAGATTTTATTGAATACTTGTTTGCATCAAATTTTGATGTATAGTATGCATTATTATGGATGATAGTTTAGGAGGAACGGGCTTCTTATCTTTCGCAGTGCTCTTGTAAGAGGACGAAATCTGGGATTCAAACCGGCATAATATAATCTAACCGGCGCGCGGCAAATTTTCTTAACACAAATATTATTGAACACTCTTTTGCATCAAATGTTGACGTAGAGTATGCATTGTTATGGCAGATAGTTTAGGAGGAACGGGGTTCTTTACTTTCGAACGTCTTCACGTTCTCAGGGCTCTCGTAGGAAGGCGAAATCTGGGATTCGAACTCCGATAATATATTCTAATCGGTCCGGAGAAAATTCTTTTGTTACGGATTGTAATTAGTACTTATTTGCGTCAGAATTTGGTGTAGATTATGAGTCGTTATGGCTGCACGTTCAGGAGGTATGGTCGTCTTTACCTGCACAGCACGTTCCTTAGAGCGGCATTGCGGGATTCGAACCCGCGTAATTGAGATTAACCAGTCCGCGGCAATTTTTTTATTACAGTTTATATTTAGCACTTAATTACGGCAAATTCTGGTGTAGAGTATTAATTGTTATGGCTGATGGTTTAGGAAGAACGGGTGCCTTTACATGTGCAGAGCTCTTGTAAGAGAGTAAACTCTGGGATTCGAACCCGGGTAGTTGAGTCGAATCGGTCCGAAAAGCTTTGTTTAGAGATTATGTTTAGCACTGGTTTACGGCAAATTTTGGCGAAGAGTATGAATTGTTACTGCTGATGAATTACAGGGGACGTCTCATTTCTACTTCGAATGCGCTTGCAAGAGGAGCGTAGCTTTCATTTTTTGTTAATATTTTTTTAAAGAATGGAGATATCAATTTGATTTCTTCACTAATCGTTTATAAATAAAAAGCGGCAAATTTGGAGTACAGTTTGTGTATATACTTGCAATAGTAGCGGATTTAGAGGTGTGGTTCTGCTAACTTCCATTGGAAGTTAGTATGAACACAGATTTTTTTGAGAATATGACCCGCGGCAAATTTTGTTTTTCCACATCTTAAAAACGGCAAAAAAGCGGCAAATTATGGACTATGCAGTTTTGTGATTGAATGTAATGGTCCAGCTAACTTACAGGACGTGTGGCGGGCGGCTTTGGGGAGGAGGCAATGGGGGCGGCGGGTAGATAAAGGGCCTATATAAGGCCAGGAGAACAATGCCCCTGTCTTTTTGTTCTAGCGGCGTCGGCGACAAGCGAAGCGCGTGTCTGTGCGTTGAAGTGCACTAGGGCGAGGGGCCGGCAATTCATTGTCGTGACTGGCGAGACGCGTAGATGGTCTCAAAGTAGAGCGGCTTCATACAGGGAACATCGGTGGTATGTTGCGGTGTGGTAGCCGTTCTTAAATTATCTCTCCTTGTAGTGGGTCTATTTATTTATTTTATTGTGAGCAGGGTAGTTGTTAAATTGAGAATACGGTCTAGATTGTTAATAAATCTACTGTTTTACAGACCACTCTCGTCTGTGTTCGATTACACCCGTATGACGCCACACACACAATAAGTAATACTTCACTTGTCACCGTCAATTTTAACACTGTTCACTTTGATTTCACCACTTTAATCTAATTAGCTGACACTTCTATCATACTACTCTCTACATTAGCACTTATTAAGTTGGTGAGAAATTGAAAAATATAGTGTAGTACGTTCATTGTGTTGGATTTAGACTAGGTTTTCCACTTCTAATTATCCTTTGCCGAGGTAGACCATTTGCTGCCAAACACCATCTCCAGTTCGTCCGACCACCTCTTTTTTTGCCAGCTAATGTTTCTCTTTCCAAGTCTTGGATCCCAAGCGGTAATTTGGGTAAGTGGAAAGTCGCATGATCTGACCTGCCCAATGCCATTTCAGGTGTCGAACAGTGGTTTCAACGTCAATTATTTGTGTTACATTTCTTACGTCTTCATTTCATATTCTACTTGCCAAGGTAATGTTAACATTCTTCTTTCCATTTTTCGGAGGGAGACATTAATGGAATTTTTTCTTTTTATGTGATTGCTCATGTTTGTGAACCATATGTGAGCGCCAGAAAGTATTTACGATTTCTCTTCATTCGCAAGCTGTAGGATTTGTTCAAAAGAATAAATTTTAATCCCCAAAACGTTGACCACGCTGCGGAAATTTGTCTGGTTAATTCTGTTTTGGTGTTATTGTTGAAAGACATTAATTCCCAGATATACATATTCTTCCACATTATCAATTTTTTCTCTACCAACAGAAATTTTATATTTTGTGTTATTTGTCATGACCTTGATTTTCTGATATTTATCTGTAGAACTACTTCCTTGCTAAGAATCAGAAGTTCAGAGAGCATTGCTTGCGGTGCTCTAAATGAATTGGCAATCAAAACTATCTCATCTGCAAATTGTATCGTCAATGTTAATTTCAAAATTATTCGACATTTTTCGAAGAACGTCGTGTAATAATCAATAATAATTTAAGGTTCTCCTTGCCTTACTGCTCATCTCCAAACAAATTCTTGACCTTCAAGATCCATTTTCGTTTTGGATAGGCCTGATAAATATATTTTCCCAAGCAAAAAGATGTATTTGTCATATACTCCTATTGCTTTTAATGCTATTAAGATACTCACTTGCTCTACAGAATTAAAGTCTTTTGCAAAGTCGATGATGGCGACATACACTGGCATGGAAAATTCTTGTGTTTTCGCTATGAGTTTGTCATTGTAGGTGGTCAATTGTACAGTAGCTAGCACGGAAACCTGCTTGTTCTTCCGGTTGATTTTCTTCAATTGTCTTGTTTAGTCTATTCGAAATTATTTTCGAGAATTTTTTGAAAATATTTGACATGATGCTAATCGACCGGTAGTTGTCAATATTTTCTTTTCAACCCTTCTTGTGAAGTAGTCTTATGGTATTCGATTTGCATTCTTTGGGTAATTCTTCTTCTTGCAGCACATTGTAGAAAATAATTGTTAGTGGCAGTGTTCTTCAATTCCAAATTTCATATATTCATTTATTATACGATCTTCTCCAGTACATTTAAATGAGCGCATCTGTTTCAAAATATGTCAGACTTTACTTGGTAAGATTACTGGGAAATGCGAATTGTGTTTCAAAGTTCACACGAAGTCTTCCATTAGTGCATGGCATTTTATCGTGTCGCTTCTGTAAAGATTTTTGTAGAATTGTGTGGTTGTTTCTACCATTGTTACTTCGGTTGATTCTACGTCTTGATGTGGCCACAGTGCCATCAGTCCTTATTAGCAATGGGATCCATTTTTTAGCCAATCTCTGTGACATTTTAATTCGTTTCAGGGGTTTGATCGTGCATATTATGTTTTTCACTGAGGTCTCTTGATGTTTCATGGTCACGCCTAATGTTTCTTTTCGTAAGCTTACTGATTTCTTTGTATTCGGTTTGTAGTGCCGTGTTTTTATCTTTGTTTAGCTTTAGTTCTTGACGAAGATCTAGTAATTTCTTGTGTCCTCACTTAATTTGTTCAGTTTTTTTCTTGTTTTGTTTGTGAAAGAATACATTTTCGCAGACGATTTTATACATTCTTCAAGTGTAGAATATTGGGTTTGTACACTTTATGTTTCTGACCATTGAATTATGTGGAGATTATTAGAAAGAATTGACTTGTATTTGGACACATACATAAGATTAGATATTGGTAATCTCATTTTGTGCAGTCTGTTTCGTATTTTTTGGTACTATTTCCATTTCCACGCATACCATGCGGTGGTCGTTATCAAAATTTAAGTACCAACTCACCCTAACATCTGATAAAAGATATAAAGAATCACAGAGAATAAAGAAGATTTAATTTTTTTATTTTACCTCCCGCACTGCTCCAAGTCCATTTCTCCCTACAACTTTTGCGAAAGAACGTATTTGATGTTCTCATATTGTGACCGAGTGAATCTCATCAATAGTGCACCTCTTTTCACCTTCATTTCTTTCGTCATAACCATAAGAATCTACACACATTTCTCTCCATGTTTTTTGCGGTCAATTTTACTATTGAAGTTCTCGATCACAAAATTTATTTTTGAAGTATGTCGCTCTAAAGCCTCGTCTAACTCGTCGCAGAATGTTTTTATTTCGTCCTCCGTACACGTTGAAGTTGGTGCGTAACTGTTGGTGCGTACTGTTATATTTCCCATAATTCTACTACAGAATATCAAGCCAACTCCTTTCTCATTGCGTGTTCCTCCAGAAAAAACTAAATAGTTTTCGGTATTGCAATTCCACTGTTGTCGATTCTTGGCACCGTACTTCGCGTAATCACAGAATATCAACTTCTACTGATAGTAATACTTCTTGCAATTCCACCAGTCTACCTTGGGTTCTTAAAGTACGTACATTTAGAGTGCTTATCAGAATTCTTTGAAGACACATCCGTGGCTTCCGATTCTCATCTTCAAACGTACTTTTGCTTGAATTTACGTAGTTTTGGAACCATGAAAATTTCCTTTTCCGTTGTTTTTGCACGTATATTTTTGCAGGTCAACGCGTTTTCCTTTCCTTTGTTTATATTGCCCCTTTTATACTTCCAAAATTTCTGAGATGTTCTTTATCATCTAAGAATCTTCTGTCCCTGTTCGATCCATCCAGATTTCCCACTTATCATTGATCATGATCGTAAGATATCCGATATTCACAGAGTCCCTTTTTCGCGCTCTTCGTTTGCTTTTGTTCCGATTGCAGATTGAATTTCCCTCTCTTGTTAGGTCATATCATTGTCTATGTAGTAATCAGAGCCTTTTAGCTTTTCACCTTCTTTTTCTCAAATGAAGCCATTTTCACATTAATTATTCCTCTACCCTCGCTGTTTTTGCCCAAGGGAAAAGCTTCTTGACAATTCTCCGGTAATCTAATCTGTTGCAGGACACTTTTACTAATGTTTACAGTTTTTGCTATGTCTTGGGGATCCATTAGCTTGTTATTTATTACGAAATTGGTTTTCTTTTCTAGTCTAATATTTCTTTCAATCCCTTCTTCTATTAATTTTAGTCTTGGTTCAGCACTTTTTGTTCTCTCATCATATTTTTCATCTATTTAAACAATTAGTTGTTCCACGCCATTTTTATTTTGGAGTGAAATCTCTTCCAGTTGCTTGAGTCTTATATTCATCTCAGAAATTTCTGTCTTCAAGTTTTCAGGAAAATTTGATGCCTCCTTTCTAATTTCTTTTAACTCATTCAATATTCTCTGCAATATATTTCCGTGCGTTCAAGATTGCTCTTTTTTACTGGCATTTTTGAATTCGCGTTTCTAAAATTTTCGTTAGTTTCACGGCGCCAATATTATCTGAGATATCTACAGGTTTTAACACTAAATAACAGTTACCTAAATTCCACGTAAGGATCTTTCGAAAAAGTTGTAAAAAACAGTACTAGATGTCTCTTCACCCTCAGATTAATAAAGATTCTGTGACGAGAGTAGTAACACCATCTCATATTTTGTCTGAAGTTTAACAGTATTTTAAAGTTATCTCAACCACAGCTGTCTCTTGGCCCTCAAATCGACGTTCGAACTAAAGGGTCTGTGGCGAGGGAAGTAACCAAACCCCACTTTTTGTCTGAAGTATATGATACGTTTTCCTGTTGCCAAAATTACGCTATTGTCAGATGTAGCACTAACTGCACTGTACGGAGACACTTACTTGACTTGATCCTGGTTACTTTCTGCAATAGTTCTATCTGGTTAACACATCTAATCACTTGTTTCCGCAGAGCTTCATACATATTACTCGCACAAGTTTTCTTGATACAGGTGCTCTCTTGCCCTCATCCAGCGCTGAATAGCACGGCCCGTTGAGATACTTAGGTTCGACTCGGAACGGCACGTACCAATTTAAAATGCTGGCAACAACCACCTCGCTCTTTCAAAACAATTGTTGCACTTCTCTTGGCACGCTTTGGCGCTTTAGTACACAGTTGGTACACCCTTTTAAGACGTGACGTAGCCAGAGCCCTCATCTCCCCGCACCCCTCACTGTGGAATATCAAGGAATCTTGCGCTCATTATACACGACACTAGCAGCCATCCACCATTTTACCAATGTCAATGTCAATGCGATATAGCAAATGCACGGGTTTGTTCGACATATATTCTTTGAAAGGGTGCAATAAGAGGCTTAGCTAGTTTTTCATGCAAATATTTACTTACTTGAGGCAATGTACTTGAATTTTCGGGAAAGTATCACAAAAAATGCATTTAATGATCATCTTATCTTTAGAGTGAAAGCAAAAGTCGTCTGCAATTCTAATCCACGAGTCTATTATAACACTCTGGCATGCAATGCATAGCAAATGTTATCATCATAATCATTTCAAGAATGAAAATTAATTATAGCAAATTCACAACTCAAGAGTTTTCAACTGGAAAAGCAACAAATATTTTTCGTATACATTTATAAAAAAATGCAACAAAAGCACTTTTTTCAAGCTGACCTCTACAAATTCAAATTATCTGAATATTTAATTTAACACAATTGTGAATATAACTATGCATGTATGCAAATTTATTCATTTTATTTTAGGATTGATAATAACATAACATGCAGAAAAACGTATTATTAAAATTTTATCAAAAATGTTTATAAATCTTTTTAGATAATTGTATGAAGTGCTTAGAAATATTTCTATGAAGAAAATGCTGAGAAGTAAGATTGATAAGAAATATCCAAATCTTAGAGAGAGAAAAAATAAATCTATCAAAATATGTCTCACAAGTAGAACACTTCCATCAACACCTTGCCAGGAACTAGATACGGATACCTGGGACGGATACGGATACGGATACGCTGATACCTGGGGCCTAGTCCACACTAGAAATCAGTATTTTTGACTTGTCAAATAAATTATTGTAGCATGTTCAATACGTCTCAACTGTCTGAATCCTTCACACACACTCAAGATCGGCACAGTTTCTAACACACTGTTTCTTTCAGTCAAATGACTGTGAGTATGTTCAGAAGACGTATCCATGAAGTTTGTATGCAATAATGATAAGGTGCAGAAATTCCTGTTAAAATGACAGCAATAAATGCACTAACGCGGAAATTACTTACAGCATCGTTCCTGTCGAGCACGTGGTAGGCGACGCGGTAGGCGTGTAGGCCGGAGGAGTTCCTGCTCTGCCAGGAGACGAGCACGGAGAAGGGCTGGATGTCCTGGATGGCCAGCTTGAGCACGAGCGGCGCCGAGCAGAAGCGCGGGGGCTCCAGCTCCAGGAAGAGCAGCCCGCGCAGCTCTGGAGGGTGCTCGCAGCGCAGCCCCCGTCCGCCGCCGCCCCCGCGCACCAGCCCCACCACCTTCTGGTGGTCGCGCAGCCACTGCCACAGCTCCTGCTGGTCGCACCCGCAGTGCAGCGGGTTCTCTGTTGATAGCAAAAAAATCCAGTTTACGACGAATTTTCTCTAATATTCACAAAATTAAAATTAAGTTCCAAGTTTGATTGATTAGTTCGATCCTGGCGCCTGAATTACAATAGTCATTAAGCGCAGTGGCCGACATTTTCCATTTGGGGTGGTGGTGCCTTTCTTCCCACGCTAAATGTGAGATCCGGCGCTGAGCAACACGTCGGCTGGCCGGTTGTCTCCCGACATGTGTGGTTCTGTAGAGCATGTAAGGGTGAAGGGCAGACAGGAGAAAAACAACAACAACAACAACAAAAATAATAATAATAATAATAATAATAATAATAATAATAATAAATAATAATAATAATAATACGAAGAATAAGAAGAAGAAAATATTGCCCTTTCAGTGGCACGCTTGAGGTACTGCTGCGGAATTCGCCTGGTAATAATCGGAAAAACCATATAACACAACCAATCAGACCAGCTATTTGATATAACTCTGTTCCAGACAGTTTCTGAATTTGTTCTATCTATGTAGCCGGTGGAGAAAATCCTGACAAGACACAAAATCTTAGGAGCTCCCTATCAGCATCGATGCAGTGCAAAATGTGCAATACAAAAGTTTCACTGGCTCAACGCATCCGGTTAACTTACGGATATACGAAAGAAATACTTTCAGTTTTGTGTGTGACATGGTTTGCTCTCGCATATTTAAATGTATTCGTATTAACTCTGAATCTGATTTCGTCTTTACTTTCTTGTAATATTTACCTTCTCGTTCCGGAGTAGAGCGAAAGTTATGTAATGCTGCGCGAAAAAACCGCGAATTGTCGGTGCAATACTCTTATTACAAGGCTCTCGTAACGAAAACAGAGAATAAATCCAGTTGCTAAATTCAAGAAAAAATCCTCTAACATGTGATGTAGCCAGAATCTATGTTTTGTGAGTCATTATTACCAAATCGTATGACGGCAAAACGTCTCTCTGTCCGTCTGTGAACAACGATACCGGGAAAATCGTGTTCACAGAATCAGCCGATTTTCTTCAAACTTCATCGCTCCGGCTGATAGGGATCGCGGCCCCTTGTATTTCAAACCGAATTTTAATTTAGGGTTCTTTAAATGAACCTTCACATTACAAGGTATTTTACATGAATACTTTACAAAAGGCTCCACCATTTTTGATGAAATTTTGTGGTTGGATAGTGTGAATGTCATTTATGAGAATGGTGTAGGTTACATGTTCGTAGAAAATTCTCCTTTTTGAAAATATCAGCAGTTCAAATATTTTTCGAAGTCTTCCTACAACTTGCGAAAGACAAAGAGAGAGCGCGCAAAATAGAGAAAGAGAGAGAGAGTGAGAGAAAGAGAGAGAGAGAGCGTGAGAGAGTGAGAGCGAGAGAGAATATCTCGCAAGGTGACATGTATGTCAGCGCCGGATCTCACGTTCTAGGAAATGGGAACACCACCCACATTAGGCTACAACATGCACGTAACTAATGTCAAAAGAACATGCTCGAAAACACTAAATTCTCACTCTAACTCACGAAATGGCGATCAGACAAAACACAAAATGACACGAAATGAATCCTATCGGTTCTCTGCGCTATTGCAACATTCGCACAAGCCCATTCTGGCAGTTTCCTAGGAGGCATGCGACCGTACCCTTCCTTCAAATCAAAGTGTCTTGTTACTTTATTGAAATTATACCTCATACTGATCGTATTGTTACGAATATTGCATCACCTGCCGAATTCGCTGCGCGTGGATTGCGTCATCTGCCGGCGCCCCTTCCCTTCCCCCCGAACTAGACGGTTCCGGACAATTCGCGAGCCGCGGGGAAACGCGGAGAATGTGCCGGGTGCCTGTAGACGAGCGTCGGGCAGGTAGTATAAATGCGCCGCTGCCGGCGACCGCGAGTCAGTGAGTAGTAAGACGTCAGTGAGTAGTGACAAGTAGCAGTCAGTGAGTAGCAGAGAAGCAGTCAGTCCGTCAGTGTGTCCGAAGTGGAAGCTGTACTGTGAAGTGTGCATTGCGGTGAACGGTGGTGCAGTGGGTGAACAGCAGTCAGCAGTCTGAAGTCTGCAGTGGAAGCTGAGCTGTGAAGTGCATCGCGGTAAACAGCAGTGCAGTGGACCCTGGTGTGCGCAGTGAAGTGTGGTCTGCGCAGGGAATTGTGGTCTGCGCAGGGAATTGGGGCGCAGTGCAGTGGACCGTGGACCGTGCATCGGACTGGGTGATACTGTAGAAGAAGAGAACAATGTAAATAAATAGTGTGTAAGATGTGAACTATGTAAATAAATAATCAAGAGAACGGAGTCGTGTGTAAAGAAAAATAATTGAGTGTAATATATCTGTAAATAGACCAAGTAGTTTTTAGTGTCAGTAGATTTTAGTGCATAAATGTTACGAATAAACTTCTTTGTTTAAATATTACGTGTGCTGGTTTTAATTCACCGAAACGTTACAGTATCATAGTCCACAAAATAATTCCAATGAATACATTTTATTTCAAGCTAATAAATAGATTTAATTTTTTGTTTGAAGATATCTGATATTAAATAGACACCTTCCTGGAAACGACATTGATTCGCCGCCGCCTGCAAATAGAATCGTTGTCTTATTCTTTCTACACCTTTAGAGTTACCAAGTCTTCATTTTCCTTCTTTCAACAAAAAATCCCACACTCCGGCGTATTTTCGTACCATATATTTATGCTGTTGTTCTTTATATAGTGTATAGGGAATGTTCTGATTTTCGTGACTTTGTGATTTACAATTTTCATTTTTCTACAAGCTTCATTTATTGCAAGTTCGTGCTACTTTCCCAACCATTCCACTATCCCCACTAACACTTCTGCTCGCGGGAGCTCCACATTTACCGAGTTTCTCACTCTACATTCTATCTTCAGCTACTTAATTTTTTCTTCTTCTCACAATTTCGCTGTCTATAACCGGGGCCCATTTTTTCTTTTAAATTTCAATTGCAATGCAAATTCTTGCGACTATTCCAACAATTGTAAAGTTCCTAGTTTTTCTACCAGTTACTCCAACAACCTAGTACAATTTCCCCACAACATAGTACCATCTATTTTTCATGTTCTCCTTTTTCATCACTGGACCTATATCTAGCCCCATTCTTTCATAGCTATTGTTTCCAACTCCTCAACAATACCAAAATTCTCAGCGCATTCTAACAATCGACACATCAAAAAAATCACCCCAACCCCATCCCATCCGTTGTGTCCTACCTTCACGTACTGACACCCGTCCGTCGGTCCGTCCGCTCGCTCAATCCTCTCCACCCTTCCTCGCCGCCCACCCTACTCCTCCTCCCATTTTGGCCTACCGTGTCTCTGTCGGAGCCAATTACGTGCGCTCCTGCGAATTATTCAGAGGGTGGCAGCCCTGCGCCCGGGGATTACCAGGAGCTGTCTCTCCGCGCCGGGCCGGCCCCACGCCACTTCAAACGCGCGAGGGGAGTGCCCGCGGCTCGCCGGCGGAGGGAGGGGGAGGTGGGGGACGGGACGGGCTTCTAGCCGCCGGATCACTCTCGGTCAAGTCGCGCCGTAGGTTTATTTGTCTTTTACGCTGGAATTGTACTTCATTATCCCTGTACGTCTGCAAAAATGCATTGACAGTTATTGGCAGGCAGAAAAACGGTATTTTATAAACATCACACGCTGAACAGAATAGGTCTATTAATATATGTTGAAATGAATTTAATTTAAAATTAAAATCGCAATTTAATAATAGGTGTATATAATGAACCTTAAAATTAAATTTTCATCCTTCCTAATATCTTTGATGGTTCTGGGCACGCCATCTTCCAAGGTCATAAGACAGGTAAGAGTATGTTTGCATGTTTTTGACGTGAGAAGTGGTGGTGATCTTTGTCCCCTTACTGGCGTGTTCCGGTGTCGATACACAAGGATTTTCCCCAACTAGGTATCGCCCACCAACGGTGCACCGCAGATGCCAGGACAAGCTCTAAACTCCCGACTGGTCTCCTTACATGTGTGGTAGTGTAATACACGTAAGTGTAAGTAAAGGGTGAGGTAGGGACAAGGAAGAGGGAGGAAATATCGCGCCAGAACTGTGCTACTTTTTTTAGGGTACCACTCAGGATTTCGCCTGCTGTTGAAAGGAGAAACCACGGAAATTACTGACCAAACAATCTGGCCGGTAGAGTTCTCCTTCAGGCAGCGGATGATTTCGACCTTGTGCCGAAAGAAAATGTATCAGAGTTTAAGTTATATATGTGCTTTGTTATATTAAAATGTAATTACCGTATTAGTAGTAATTCCAATGACATGAATGTGTAAGCCGAAGTGAAGAATGATTTCTCAGCCTGAAGAGACGTTCGAGAGGTATTCAATCAGATACTGAAATGAAATTAAAAACAAAATCGATCCCAACCAATACTGTCAATATTATTTTTCTAAACGTGGATATATTAGTTATGATAAACCAAGATTATGTCAGAAATTTGGTTCCTACTTTGATAAAAATTACGCGTGTGTAAAATTAGGATTTGAAGAAAATCTTATCAGCATTCGGTTTTTGCTTTCCTTAAGATGTACATGATCTAAACAAACATTTCATTTTTAATGTTGATGCGATAAGTTACCGCCACTTATGTTTCGTTTGAAAAATAATTTTCCAATCGAGAATGTCATTGCAGTTCACATCCGATACGTACACAGAATTTAGAACAATCATGAATGTTTGTACGATTTTTTAATATTTGAAGGACTTTCAAATACAACCCTTCATTATTCTTGTTAAAACGATCTCATTTAATCCTCAAATAATTGAAATTTCCCTATAATAAACTAGAATGCCAAAACCTGCAATAAAACATCACTAATTATAAAATCCAACGAACATAAAATAGTTGGATTGTTTATATGACTATAATGAATAAAATAATTAACTAGTATATAAGCGAATAGTGAAAAACATTACGTAATGAATTTGCAAGAGGGCTCAATGCCATAATAAGGTTTCTAAACTCCTAGAAATACTTGGAAATTTGATGGCCACTTTTTTAGAGACAAAAGAATTATAATTGTTTTGGAGAATTTTTGAATGTTTATGTTACAATGTATATGAATTGACATTTACTGATATCGGATTAATTAACTACAAAATTACTTTATACTGAAGTTGTCAATTCCGCATCGTTATTGCATTATTTTAAGATTAAAATCATTATACTGTTCTGAAGTTCAAACATGAATTATTTGAGATTGATTTTGAAGGTTAGTGCAGTGTTATGTATCTGTGGGTCAACTAACTATAAAGGACAATATTCTTCAGTTCTACTGATCAAATCGTAGTTATATTACTCTATTATTTTTAAATAATTTATCATTAGTAATGTTTCAGGCCTCCAAGAGTCTGTTATTTGTACAAAAGAACACTTCTCTTCCTGCTATAGTATTAATGAAGTACTTTATTTACAAAGTAACTAATGAAAGAATCCCGAGGAAGCCCGCCCGAACAATTATTTATCACACAATCACTACAAAACAGTAATAATTAATTCTGTTAAATCAATTAAAATTGAAGTATTTTTTATTGTACTTTCGAGATGCCATGCCCAGTCTTACACCATCAACCTCCAACTTTCCGAGATGGCTCAATGATTTCATCTGCAGCATCGGTGAGCGGGAGGTCTTAAGTTTCGAGTCCCGACGATGGTGCATTTTGTACAACAGCCACATAACTTGGTCGAATTCAACCTCTGTCTGGGAGAGCATTCATGAGGGCGCTACTTTGATCGGTAGTTCTCTTGGTTTCTCCAATCACTCTACACCGGAGCAGAACCATTACAAAACCGCTCCCGGAGCGCGCGCCATCTTTCCTTGCAGATTCTTGTCCGTCTTTACACACATATTTATCCGTACATGCACTTACTACCACGCGTAGCTTAATACGTTTTCATCTTGTCCCGGTTGGGACCGGTCGGTACAAACAGAGAATTGAGGACTGTTCATTGTGCGTTACAATTGTGCGTTAATCCAAAAATGTGGTGATTCCGGAATTATATGCTTATTCGACTTTAAATAAGAGCGTCTGCATTTATGTTTTGCATACGTACGCAGATCGACATGGTTATGTTCACTGTATTGAATATCATGCTTTCATATTTAGTGTCACTGATAACTACCATTGACACAGTCCTTTGATCGGAACGAAATTAGCTATGGTGGCATTGGAGTATGGCCAAACGCTTCACCTCACAAATTCCAGGCGCTTTCTTCATCGTACAAATACAGAAGTATTGATAAAACATAAACGCTAGCAGTTTGCACTCCAAAATCTGTTAAAGCAAGTAATGTGTGTTTGAAATATAAAACTCATATTCTAGGACTACGATACTCCGAATCGTGACTTCCCATAAAGATAATTGATATATGAGCATTAATTAGAGCAAAAATTAACTTATCTCATAGATTAGAGTTCAAAAAATGCAAATGTTCTAATATTTATGAATATTATGCATTAGAAATTTATTAGAATAATAATAATGAAGCTTTATGAATGTCGACATTTTCAGTAGGGGTGAACTAATTTCAACACACTTTTTCTTTCTGACTTGCTTTCCTATAACATGTTTATAGTTGTTTACGTTTTATTGATTGACATTAAGTGAAAATTATAATGAATATAATGTATATCAATTCTTTTAATATCGAAATCATTTAGTCCTAATGATAATCGTACTTAGTTCGGTAATCCATTGATGTAAAATTCAATACTTTCGCACAAATGAAAATTAATTATGAAGGCACATGGAATAACTATTAGATTTATTACTTGGTACCTAAATACGGTACGTTGGGTTGCAATGATGGAATATTACAATTTGAGAACTTGTCGGTAATTAATAGGGAAACAACCATTGATCGATTCTCGACGTTATTCAAGTTACAAAAAGTTACAAGGCTCAACCTCTTCTCGTAACTAGATACCATTAAAATCGATATTTAGTTTTTTGGGTATGCAGTATGCGTGAAACTAAGTGTTAAATTTATCCCTTTGTAATCAGGGTAGCTTTATAATCAATTAAATATTATTATTGTATTTACTACTGAACATAATGATCTAGACATGAATAAAATTTTTAATACTAGTTATAAATGTAAGATTATTTCAATGCTGAGAATTCGAAGTATGTGGATATTAAATGAGTATATTCTTTGAAGAAAGACGTTGTGCAGAACATTACTATTTAATAACGGTTTTTCGTCAATTTCTAGGGGAAATTATCAAACGAATTTATGTCATTTAGATATTTTTGTAATCGAATGCCAAACTACTTTCCGCACTTTTCAATGTATATTTAATATACTAACAAGGGATCTGTCCCGATATTAAAGCTGTCGTCACCCAAACGCCCTAGTTATGACGAGAAATGTTCTTATCTCCCTCCCATATCTATTTATAAGCCCATTTTCAGTCAGGCGGGAGCTGCCTGTGCAAAGATCAGGGAAGGTGGGCTTATCGAGCCCTATCTTAGAAGACACGGTGCAAAGCCTATCCATGTGTATCCCAGGCCTCGCCCAGGGCTCTGCCATCGGGCGGCTGGCGCCCGAGGCGGAGCCCACATCGTCAGAGGGCGCAAGAAGCCCTGCCCAGCCCCCCCACACGCCCCCCTCCGCCCCCACAGCACCGCTCCTCCTCACAATCCCCCGCCACGCATCTCGCAAAGCTTCGCTTCGGCAAGTATTATCACCAGCACACATTATCTGCGACTCTCATACTCTCCTCCAAATTCGCATGCACTAGCCCAACTCGTCCCGTGTTCCCCCTCTGCAGCGTTCTCCGTAGTTTGAACCATCGTGCGCCTTTCCAAACGTTTTTGTTTGTTTTGTTTCCAAACATTTGAACCAGCGTGCGCATTTCCATCTTTGGCTGGTTTTCTTTTTCTCTCCCTCCTTACCCGCTAATACTAGCCTACATGTCCAACCATCTCTTTTACTAGCACTAACCTACTCCCTCCAACATATCCCTTCCCTAATTCTGTTGGCCTCGTTTTGCATCGCTTGTTCTGTACCTTGATCCCTCAAGCCCACATCCATTTCTTTGCCCCATGTCCAGCTTACCATCGCGCCAACCATCATCTCAACTTCTTCTGTCTCGTTTTACTTCTCCTTCACCACACTTCTTCTCCCGTCCCTTCCCCACCTCCATATGTCTCTGTCCTCTGCGCCCGCCCGAGGTTACATCCCCTTCATCCATCTTGTGTTTCTCACTCACTTCCCACGCCTTGCCTGGCAGGTCCCTCCGCCTCTCCACCTGGTTCAACTCCGTTTCAGCCCGCCTGACCCACTATCTGGTCACACGCCGTTTCCTCTCCGCCCCGCCGGGTCCGTTAGCCCATGCTACCTGCTTTTTCGCGCGCCGCCTCAGGGGTCTTTTTGTGAACCTGGCGTCCCCGCATTCTGTCACCCCGTCGGCGGGCTACGAGGATTAATTACGTGTCGATCAGCCCGCTTGCATGGCACACGGGCTTCTCTATACAACCGTCTCGGCTTTTTTCCTGCGGAAGAGCTCACATTGATTTTGGGTAAAAGTCATTCCAACAGTACTTCATTTAATTGTTCGAATTCTCTAAGCTATAGATCCACAGTACGGATCTGGGCCGAAATTTAAACTCTTTGTTTGCTTACTTTCAATAAAGGTTTTGAAAAAGACAATAAAGCTGAGGTGATAAATTCTACATTTCTATTTACTCCTATTTACTCAAAAATATACTTCTTTACATTAAGTAACCTAATTTACCAATTTCAGTTTGACGATTCATCAAAACAACAGGTGAACCGTTTTAACATTAACTGGGAATCATCTTACACAACAGTGTTACACTCTAAGGAGTGCGCATCAATATGTAATTCCCTAGTCTTTCCATTTTATATTTCTGAGCATTACTTATGGAAACTGACGATTAGTAACTCGAACTTTCGAGCGGCCCACTGCAAGCTGGAAAGGCGAAATCACAGCAGGTCGGTAATTCAGGCCCCACGGGCAGTTGGTGCGGAACAGAGGCGGATGGATATGCTCGTGCGAACGCCCACGCTGAGCCGCTAACAACTGTCTCTTCCCATCTCCCACCTCCCGCCCCGCCACGCTGGAAACGACTTGGGAGCAGTCATACAGTAATTCTAAGAAATTACAGACTCAAGTTAAGTGCGTTTTCAACAGTGCTACCTATTGTGTTAGTCATGGTAACGTGGAGAGGTCTGGGACTTCGGATTTGGTGCGTGGTTACGGGGCCAAACTCATGGATATTTTCTGCGATATTGTTATAACAGGATTGTCCCTGACATGGTTTTCGACATTGTATGTGCAAGCTGGTGAAAACATACAGCTTTCTATTGAATGATCAGTGGTTCCGGGCGCGATAACTGCTAAGGTATTTAGTCCCTTAAGTGTGGGGTATGTTTTATCCTCGGAGGTAACGGTGACCTTCTCCCGCTAAATGGCGGTATCTGGCGCCGAAATATGTGGGTTTTTCCAACTAGGCATCTTCAATCAGCGGGTCCCCGCCTTTGCAATAAGCTCACGACTGGTCTCCCGACTTGCGTGGTAGTGCATGTAAGTGTAAGTGCGTGAAATGGGTGAGAGTATGACAAGGAAGAAAAAAGAAAGATTGCGCAAGGTCTGCGGACCCTTTGTTACAGTACTGCTCCGGATTCACCTTTCCGTTGATTGGAGAAATGACGGGAAACTACCAACCAGAACAGCCGGCCGATAGAATTTTCGTCCAGACAGAGGCTGAATTCGACCTAGCTAGATATCTAGTATAAAAATCCTGCTACAATTAGTATTATAGTTCTCAACCCCTAGGACCATTCGGTGAGTGGCGCTGCAGTGGCATCAACTTATATCTTGAACCACCTAAGCCGGTATTCAACTTTCGAGTTGGATTTTTGTCCACAACATATACATTAAATTTAACTCATACAATTATTTTAGAAGAATAAATATCAGAAATGCACAACTTCCCTAATACTTTATTGTAATAAATTCCAAGAACATATTCCTGACTGAAGCGTGACAGTCGCTCTGTCGCCGTGCTCACCTTCGGTGCGCAGCGAGCGGATCTGCGTCTCGAGCGGTCGCAGCGCGCTGAGCGGCAGGCTCTCGAGGTAGTTGCGGCTGAGGTCGAGCAGGCGCAGCTTCTTGAGCGGGCGGAAGGCGTCGCCCGCCACCGACGAGATCCAGTTGCCGTACAGGTGCAGCTCCTGCAGGCCCGCCAGGTGGCGGAACGCGCCCTTGGCCACGCGCGTGATCTGGTTGAACGACAGGTCCAGCACCTGCAGCGCGCGCAGGTCCGCCGGGAATTCTTCCAGCTCCTGGAAGGCAAGTTTGGTCATCCTCTTTTTTTAATTATTGGAAGGTAAAAAATAAACAATATAAAAATAGCATTATGTGATACAGCAATACTTTAATTTGAAATAAATAACAGATTATGAAAAAATATTCATTTGTTCCAATATGTGTGAAAACAGAGTTCGGGTGCGTTCTAATGAATCCTACAATGAAATCGGCATTTATATAGTAGTACAATATGGGTATAGAACTGAATAAACATTTATTGTCGAAGATTTCAATTAATAACAAAATTATATTTTATATCATATTTGAGTTTGCGAATAATATACTCGTACATTAAAGAAAAATTTAAAAAGATTTAAAACATGTAGCTTTAGCTCCTGCAAGTGATAACCCGGTAAGCGAATAATCTTTTGACAAACAGCTAAAGCATATTTAGATTTCATCCAATGATAAATCCTCTGATAAATGATGTTTATCCCACTTCAGATCTGATTGATAAGATATCAGAGTACACAGTTTATTGAATATCAACATAGCAATCGAGGTATACCGCCTCTTAAGACAGATAAGTCACAGTTTATAATAGGCCAGTAGGAAGAAGCGGTAAGAACAATCAGATAGAAAACGCGATAAACGTTTTGAGATACACCGCCCTGATCGAGGCATTTTGTATGTATAGTTAAACACTACTGGTTTTAATTTTACGAGTGGAATAGTTATTATAAATCTCACCTGAGCTGAAAGGGGCAGAATGCAACTCGCCGGTAACCTTCATAGTTACCGCGGCATCTGTACACATGGTGGCTGCTGGACTACTCCGTTATAGGTGCCTATTGGAGAACAACATTCCTAGGGAATTCAGTTCAATGGTTAAGGTTTTCAGTCTACTTTAGTTCCGATTTTACAGAAAGTTGGTTCTCCTTGACTGAATCGATTTTTTAAAAATTGAAAATATACAATGTTTTTCTAGCGCCTTCTTACAATTATAATATTGAAGTAAGATATGCTTTCCTTAAATACTGTCTGTAAATAAAATCTGTTCCTTAAATAAGTTCGAATTCAACTTTTCAAAAATATGAGTAGTTTCCGTGTATTTTTATTGGAAAGATGTGCAATTTAAAGAAACAAAATGGAGCTGTTTTTTTTAAATGCCTTTATTTTGAACACACGTACACGGAAATTACGCATATTTGTGAAAACGTTGAACAGAAACTCATATAAAGATCCGTCTTTACAATAGATGTCTACCTAAGAAAAAAATCTGGAATTATGGGTCTCTATTGTTTCCCCTTGTGAATTTGATTTCTTTGAGCTTTTAGAGGTCAAATACTTTCTACAAATATTTGTATTTGTTAATAAATAAATGGCAAAAATGCAGGTTTTTACTTGAAACATCGTAACTATAAAACAAATTGATATATTTTGGTAATTCTTTTTTTAATTTAGTGAATGAACTAGAATGATAATGGTACTGTGAAAACTAAGTTCGAACTTAATATTTGAAGAAATAATTGTTTATAATGTATTCTGAGCATTTCAGTACATAAAAGTGAAACTTTCAGTGGCATAATAGCTATTTTAGTTCATATACTGGAGCAAATCGTGGATTACATGTGGCAAAAATATAATTGAATTATTACATTTACTACTTTATGATTTATGATGTTTGACATGCACTAATGTACTGAAAATTCCCAATTCGAGAAAATTCATCTGAAGCTCACTCACTCAGTACTCAACAGTTGACACTTTCAAAAAAAAAAAAAAAAAAAAAAAAAAAAAAAAAAAAAAAAAAAAAAGTAGCAAGAAAGCATTTAAAAGAGAATAAAACAGAGCATACGACCCAATAAAAATTTAAAAACACGAAATTTCACGTCATTCCATAATTCTCAGGTACACAAGTACCTGGAAGAAATTTCATTAAGGACACTATCCCTATTTCCAATAGAATAATTGTCCCAAAGGGAGTCGTCCCAAAAAATTGCCCCTTTTCAATTTTCAAAAAATCTATGTCATTACAGTCGGTGAGAACAAACTTTCAGTAAAACCTGTATCAAATTCAACTGAAGTGCCTAAGGAAGTTGTTCTCCAAAAGGCACTTATGACTGAGTAGTCCATCAGCAGCCACACGAGCAGTTACCGCTGAAGCAATGAAATATCACGGCGGGTTGCATACTGCCCCTTCTAGCCCAGGTGAGTTTTTTAATGATAATTTTGTTCCTTTTAAGATATCATCAAGAAAATTTAATAGCTGTTATAACATCCCAAATGCAATATTATTGCCGTTTTTAATAAATTTAAAGTAGTTACTTTCCGAGTAATTGTGGTTTAAAAACCTTTTTCATTGTTGTATGCCAAGTATAGCACGATATAAAATTGATATTCAATGAATACTTTTACTATCTATTTTATATAAGCTCACACATTTTTTTTAAATTTGTACAAACGTTTATAGTAGAGCAAAAGATTTTAAATTATAGAGTGGTATTCACAAGTACTCCTAGATTTTAAGAGTGCATTGTTGCCGAACAATTTGTACATCGACGATTTTTAATATTGTACCTCGACGATGTAGGCATCATGGGCAATAATATGCCAAAATATTTTCAAGTTTGAAGGACTCATGTTATAAAATCTACTTTTTTGCGTGGAATGATCCCAGTGTTAAAGATCCAATTAAATAATGGGCTGTGGTTAACTTGGTGCACCTTGAGCCTATTGTGAGTGAGGTTGAGCAGGCGCAGGTGCTCCAGGCCCTGCAGGCGCTCCTGCGGCAGCAGCTCGAGCTCGTTGACGCCCAGGTGCAGCGTGAGCAGCGCAGGCAGGCTGCGGAACGCCCCGGGCGACACCCGCGCGATGCGGTTCTGGTCCAGGTACAGGTGCAGCAGCGTGGGAAACGCCTCGAAGTCGTTGCTCGTCACGATCGTCAGGTTGGTGCCGCTGATGTGAAGCTCCTACCAGAAGGTAAGATATGTAGTCTTCTCGCTCATGTTATTTGCCAAACATAATGTAAATTGGTCTCAACCCGATGAGTGTTGTTTTAATGTTTGGGAATTTAATGTAAGGAAAGTTCCAAGAACGCCATTACAGTACATCTACCGTGAACGGGAAATTTTTTGATTTTACGACAGTAAACAGGCGCTTAAATTCCTTAGTAATCAACCATCAAAACAACGAATAAGAGTTCATCCATATAAAATGCCGAAACAATGTTGGAGAGTCCGTCAAAATAGTTCAGCAGACTTTTGGGTTTATATTTTACCAGTGCTTTAATATAAAGTAAATCTTTGGATAAATATGCCGATACAACCAAACAGAATTATTTTCATAAATGGGAATAGTTATTTTTACAATTGATTCAGAAAGAGAAGTAAGGGAACAAGTTAAAAATGCAATTTTTATTTTGGAAAGATGTTCTTTAAAGCAAGGCAACTTGCACTGCGAAGAAAGGAATCACGTCATAACAGTGTTGAGGGTATCATAGTGAATTCGCTCAAAAAAAAAAAAAAAATGGACAGGACAATATAACATGTGTGAGTTTGATTTAATGTTTCCATCTCCTGAAAAGTTGATAAAAATTACTTGTTCTTTCTCTCATGCTCGTTGAATCAGAAATTGTAATAATTGTAAATGAATTTATTAAATTTCGTTATTTTCTTAGAGAAGAGACATGTGTGAAGTGATTTTTGTGATTGTACAAAGAGCAATTTTTGTTGTTGTTTTGTTACAATAAATGTATTTATGTTTGGAAATTTTCTGGATAAACACTTCTCCTTCTAATAGCTCCACGATCCTTAAAGAAAAATATATTTTCCAAAATAATTTTTTTAACTGATGATTGGAAACAGATCACAGTTATGAACCTTCCTAATAATAATAGAATGTGGGGAGTCGGTTTATATATATATATATATATATATATATATATATATATATATATATATATATATATATATAAACTAATACTAATTTGTTAGTACTAAAAGGAGCCTATTCTACAATTTTGGTCAAATGGGTCATTTTGGTACTTTCGGTCAGTTTGGTAATTTTAGTCATTTTAGTCCCTTTGAGGTATTATGGAAAATTTGGTCACTCTGATCGTTTTTTTTCCTTCCGAATACTACGATTGTTATTTAAATACGATACAAAGGCCCTGTACCAGCAACCCTTGCAAAAGAACATCGAGACTAATGACAATTCATAACTTCACGAAAGTGGTATGTTGATTCTGAATAAGTTACAATAAATAAAATTGTAAGACGTTCTATGTCAGTCTTTAACGACTTGTGACAATTATTATATCGTCAGGTAGGCAAGTTGGCAGGCCGAGATGTGAACCTTCGTAGCAGTATAGACTTTGACAATGAATATACACACTCAATTCTTCTTGACTCGTGACGTTTGATCTTCTTAATTCTTAATCGCAATAGGATTAACGAATCTAGTGAGGGAGAAACGGAATGAGGTTTGGGCTGATAGCGTGTGGTAGGTGTGATGACGGCGATGTACACTGGCTGAAGATGGGGTGTGAGGTGAGAGTTGAGGTCGGAGGTTAGGAGGTTGGGTGAGAAAGGGAAGGAACTGGGGCTAAGGACGCGATGGAATCAGGGTTGAAGTCAGGGCTGAAAAAGGTGCTGAGAATACAGGCGAGGGAGGGATATGGTCAGGGGTGAAGACGGGGTGACAGGGGGTGAGGACAGGGTTGAAGAAGGTGATAAACAACGACCGTGTGAGGATGGTGATAAGGACGGGGTTGAGAACGATGTTGCGGGCGGGATAAATGTTAAGATTGGGTCAGAAATAGTGAAAAGGGTAAGGAAGGGGCTGTAAGGAAGGAGAGATCGGATTGAGAAAACAAACGTCTGATAACGCGCGTCGAGGAGGTAACGTCGAGGGTGAGACGAGTGTGAGGGCCTAGTGAGAATATGAGAATGAGAAAGAGAGAGTGAGAATCCAGAAAGATTAAAATAACATGGGAACCAAAGCCAGACCAAAAGCCCTAAATGAGTGGAAATTAATTAATGTCAAACCTGCAGGCTAGGATAGCGTCGCGTGGAGGAAGCTGCCGCGGCGTCGTGTATTCGCGCGAGCGGATTTCCCGTGAGGTTGAGCCACCCGAGCCCCGGCAGGTTCTGCTCGGCCAGCGCCACGGCGGGCAGCTGGCGCAGGCGGTTGGCGGCCAGGTCGAGGCGGCGCAGCGCGGGCGCCAGCGCGAAGAAGTTGGCGGGCAGCGCCAGCAGCGCGTTGTGCGCCAGGTCCACCGTCAGCAGGCGCGACAGGTTGGCGGCGGCGAAGCCTGACAGTGCTGCCAGCGCGTTGTGCGCCAGGTCCAGCTCGCGCAGGTGCACCAACCCGCGAAGCTTGGAGAAGTCGACCGACACCAGCATGTTGCTGGATATGCTAAGAACCTAGCGAAGAATATTAAAATTGGGTAGAGGAAATAAATTAATTAAACCTTCAAGTTCATGAAGTGAGCACTACAATAACAAACAATTACCATCTTATCCAATTTTACTACATCTAAGTTTTTAAAACGTGAAATAGTGGCTGGAGATCATGGAAATTGAATTGGTGATTCTTTACTTAGAATGAGTCTCCAATGCATGGTGGTCATTAGTTCATTACAAACTATAGGTTTTATATCACTAGAATAATTACGTGAAGGATGTTTACCTCCAGTGATGTGACGTTTGCAAGAGCGGCGTAGGGCAGCTCGAGGAAGGCGTTGCGGTGCAGGCGCAGCTCGCGCAGCTTGGAGAGGCCGTGGAAGGCGTCGCGCGGCAGCTGGCGCAGGCGGTTGCCGCCCAGGTTGAGTCGCGCCAGCGCCGTGCAGCGCGCCAGCAGCGCCCGCGGCAGGCGCCCCAGCGCCGCGTCCTCCATCGCCAGCGCCTGCAGCGACGGCAGCCCGTCCAGCGCGCCTGCCACGCCTGCAGCGCCGCTCAGGTTGTTGCCCGACGCCACCAGCACGCGCAGCCCGGGAATCTCCAGCGCCCGGAGCGCCGACGCTGTCAGCCGGTTGCGCTCCAGGTTGAGCTCGTTGAGGTTGTTGAGGCCGCGGAAGGCCCCCGGCTCTATTCGCGCTACTGAGCAGTTGCAAAGGTTCAGCACGCGGATCGGGAGAGCCTCCTGAAAAAACAGCGTTTGGAGGTAAGTGGAACGAAGTACCATGATACAATGAGTTCAGAATAAATGTTACTAAATTTTATAGCGAGTAGGAAGTCGAAGACGATTACATTTTAACAAACAACATGTGGAAATTCCTTATTATATCAATATTACCTTAACTCTTCAGCGCGATAGTCCTTTACCACATCTGAACTTGAAGATGCGGAACGACGTTTTGCTGGCCTATGCGTGATGAGCATCGTTCGCTATATATTGTTACAGGGTGAGATTGTTTCAGATTCAGATACATTGTTACTATCGTATTGCGCAATGGGTTTTCACAATTCACCACACAATGAAGTTCACCTAAAATGGTATTTTTGAATCGATATTTTTGTACATTGCAGATATCCTCTGAGTGAATCATTATGTGAATTCTCGAATCGTATAATATTTTCGTCAAAGCTTCAAGAATCGTACTATTTACTACTAAAATATTAGAATTCATTATTCATCGAGCGTTAATGTAAAGATAAAATCGTGTACTTCACTGAATGACTGATATAACTTCTTCCAAAAAACGTGATATTTTACAGCCAGATCCTACTTATTACAGAATTTTCAAGCCGAGTAAAATGTTTTCATTCGTATATCGATATGACTTCAAAAAAATCGATTGTGATATAGATTACGCAAACGAAGGTAAAGCCAGATTCATTGTCTAGAAGTCTGAGAAAGAAGATTTCAAATATTTCCTAATTTGAAAAACAGAGAATAACACGCGAGAGCCTGTTACGAGCGTGCGAGGCACGCCATTTCATTCCACAGACGGAAACCATCCGCGTTGAGTTAAATAGTGGAAGACAGCTCATCGTTCATTGATCATAGTCACATGAACTTCATTGCCTGTGCCAGAACTTGTATCTTCCAATCACCAATATAAAATACTTTTCTCACTTCAGGGATACATGTCTCTTGTATTCATTGTTAAATGAGACTTTTCAATAGTTATTCATTGTCAAAAAGTTCTATTTTTCCACATTTTGTATGCTTTAAATGTTTGCAAGATTTATTGTTTAATAACCTTGTATTCTACCTGCAAGACTCTCCACGTAAATTGATGTCAAGAAATATCCCTAGATCATTTTGTAAAATACACCTAACCTTCTCAATAAGAAGTAGGTTTGGTACAATTCATTCCCATACTTTTTTAATCTAACCAGGAAAATATAAAGAGGGCAGTTCAAGTCAAGGGAACACAGAGAGAGAAGAAAAGAACACAGAGATAGAGCAAGAGAGAAAAGACAAGAAGCGAAAGAAAGTATGATACATGAATGAAGAAGGAAGAAGAAAAGGAGACCGATAAAGGAATTGAATTGCAGTTCTTGAATCTAATAAAGGAATTGAACTGGCACGATGAGGCCTGCGCACAATTGAATCGAACAAATGCCAACCTGGAAGATGGCGTCGTGGAGCACGTGCAGCAGGTTGTCGGCGAGGTCGAGCGTGCGCAGCTTGCGCAGCGAGGCGAGCGCGCGAGGCTCGATGCCGCGCAGCCCGTTGCCCGCCAGGCGCAGCTCCTCCAGCTCGTGCAGCTCGGCGAAGGTGCGCGCGCCCACGTGCGCCAGCCGGTTCAGGCTCAGGTCGAGGAACTTGAGCGCCTGCATGGGCGCGAAGGCGCGGTCCTCGATGGCGGCGATGGAGTTGTTGGTGAGGTACACGCGCTGGATGAGCAGCAGGTCGGAGAAGAGCGCGCGGTCCAGGCGCGTCAGGCGGTTGTGGCCCAGCCACATGATCTGCACGCTCGACTGCCCGCGCAGCGAGTCGTTGTGCAGCGACTGCAGCCCGTTCGAGTCCAGCTGCGAAAAAAATCAAGACATTTATTAAACATTTATCTGACTTTTCTGTTTACTTCTTACACGTTTATAAAACTTTGTAATATATGATAATGAATACTAGAATTCATATTTTAAAGAGAAAAGTAATTTTAAAAGTGCAAAGGCGATATTGTAAAATCACATTTAAAAAGAATGAAGTGAATGGACACTTACAAATTAAAATTTGCCATTATGTTGGTAGCAAACAGATCGCAGGGAAACAAGTGAAGGTAGCTATACTTCTAGCATGTTATGATTGCTGTGAGTGCGGTATTTACGTTTTCTTTTACTACACGCTTGTACCAACATAACTTTTTGTTTCATGCACCTAGGTGCCTCTGCCGAGAGAAATTCTGGCGCGCTGTATTTTTTTCCAGTGTTTAATGATTCATCTACTAAAACTAAACAATAATTGCGAAATAATGTTTTTTAATCACTAGGATAATTTTTCAATCTGACCTTTAAATGCATATAACAATATGTTATTGAAGAAATCTGATATATGATTATATCATAGTGCCTGGAAATACACAGCAACCTCTCTGAAACGTTGTGCTAAACTTTTAAAGTGTATCATGAGAGTCAGCTAAGTTGAATAAATATTTACTATGCGGAATTAAAATGACCTGAAGTTTATTTACCGGCCCGGATGGCCGAGATTGCTAAGGCAGTAGTGCCGCATGATCGCGGGTTCGAGTCCTGCCTCAGGGCATGATTTTTTTGTGTTAGTTCTTTCACCCCCTATCATCATCATATCGTGTCATCCTCATAGTTACCATGCCGTTACAGGCAATAGTGGTAATGACCGAGAAGTTGATGCGACCTTAAATAACAAAAAAAGTTTATTTGCCTATCTATAAAATACGTAACATTGAATATCAATCAGGATGTCAGAGCAGCTTGTAGGAACGTGCCATTCAGCCTGTCGGGCTCGTGTGGCAATTATTCGGACTCGCAAAATAAAGTGACACTTTTTTTCACTCGTATCGGACACACCTATTCAGAACGGAATACGTTTTCTCTGTTACAAAATTTGGGTGAACTAATGAAGAAATACATATTTTGAGTGCAGTACATGAAGGTGTCGGGCATTTATTCATAAAAGATACACTATATAAAAGATATATTAATCACTAGATATAAAGAATGGTTAGTAAAAACTTAAAATATTCTTCTTAATTAAATCAAAGATGTGTTAAATCCTCTGCTACTGTCTTATAACCGATTGCAATTAGTTTATACTCATACAGCATCATATTTCCAAATACCTGAATTGACACTAGTGAAGGCGATTCGTGGAGGAAAACGTCCCCAAGCGTAGCCAATAGATTTCCTTGCAGGTTAACGTGTTGCAGGCTCTGCAGGCTGCGGAATGACCCGGCCTCGATGCTGGCAATGACGTTATTCTGCAGGTGCAGCTCCAGGAGTGTTGGTAATGGGTCGAAGACCCCTCTTGATATGGAGTGTAGTCGATTACCCTGAAAAGAAGGGGCATGCCATTAAATAGGTACATCATGAAAATGATCATCTTTCTCTCTAATGGCCCAATGGTCTAGTGCTGTGATCTACGTATGTTGTCTTATTATTATTATTATTATTATTATTATTATTATTATTATTATTATTATTATTATTTTTCGTTAATCGGCCGACTAGGACCACGCAAGCAAGCATCCTGCATTTACCGTGGCTCAGTTTTTATTTATTATCGCGGTAGCAGGTGCTTGCAACAATTCTTAGGGGGGACCAGCATTTAGCTGGATCCGATTTTTATCCCCCATAGTTGTTAGCCCGGGGATATGGAAGATGAAAGATGATAGGAATGGATTAGGAGGCGATAGGTGATCGTGGACTTTTGGAACCATCCCAGCATTCGCCTTTATGACCGAGGGAAACCACGAAAACCCCGGTCAGGATGGCCGGCCCGGGAATCGAATCCGGACCTCCCGATTACGAAGTCAGTGCGCTACGCACTGAGCCACTTCGCTCGGTGTTGTCTTATTATTATTATTATTATTATTATTATTATTATTATTATTATCATTATCATTATTGGCGTATAGGCCATTACTGACCCCGCTACACGATTAACGTGGGTAATTCTTCCAGGATCAGCTTTTCAGCTGTATCCTTGGATTACAACAAGATTGTTACACCTTGTAGTGTGAATTATGAGATGATAGGATGATGATAGGTGAAGGGACATTAATGAATTAGGAGGTGATAGGAGATCGTGGACTTTTTGAACAATCCCAGCATTCGCCTTATGACCGAGGGAAACCACGAAAACCCCGGTCAGGATGGCCGGCCCGGGAATCGAACCCGGATCTCCCGATTACGATGCCAGTGCGCTACGCACTGAGCCACTTAGCTTCTTAGTATTGTTGTTGTTATTATTATTATTACTATTATTATTACTATTGTTATTATTATTACTTTTATTATTACTGTTATTATTACTATTATTATTACTGTTATTATTACTATTATTATTAATATTTATTATTATTATTATTATTATTATTATTATTATTATTATGAAGCTGATTTAATCCCATTACGAGCAAAGGTCTCCTGCAGGTGAGTGGTTGGCTTATTACTAATTCTTACAATTATTGTACTTTGGTGTATATTTTTCACTAGTCACTTTCAGTTATTCTCTTTCTTCCTAAGCTTTATTAACACTACACTTTCTATCCCTTTTAATTTCTTACATTTAAAATTTTAACATTTCCTAACACTTTCTTAGCCCTGGCGATAAACTCACTTTGAATGGGATGTCATTTTACTCAGTATTAGTTCTCGATGTTTGTATCAGTGTACCTCTTAGTTCTTACCATTTTGATTTAGTCTTTCTATATACTTATCTCATCTATAGTATTATGTGTAAGCTCTTTCCACACTTTTTTCAAGCTTCTCTTGACCACGCGTTACTACGTTCTTACTTGAGGGTATCACCTTTTCTTAGATGTTGCCTTTCTGAATCACATCTTTAAACCTAAGGATATGGGTACTCCGAGGGTGGTAATATGGGTCCTCCGAGTTTCGAGGTACGGCGAGGTGGGTCTGTCGCGAGCTGCTGTCCGAGCGTTGCCAGCTTTTTTATTGAACTCGCCTGCCCATCTCAGTCTTTGTCTCCTTTGATTCCTCCATCCCGTTCTTAGGCACCATATTGTTGCGGCATATGCTCATATTTCTTGGATAAGTCGGGCTACGTGCACTCCCCAGCACCATTTTTGTTCAGTTCTGCTTGTATGACGATATATTTTATTTTTGTTTCGTTCCTTATGATAAACAGCTGTTTAATTTGTCTCTAAGTGTGATATTCAGAATTTTGCGTTCTATTTTCCGTTGGCATCTCCTTAGCGACACTTTTTCGGTTTGAGTTAGCGACCATATTTGTGATCCATAAAGAAGATCGGGGAGTACACAGGTGTCCATGCTCTTGGTTTGTAATGATGGTCTTATCTTTTAAGTAAAATAAAAGAGATTGCAGAATTTCTTTCATGCCTCCTTTGTTCTCTATTTTATTTCTTGTTACATTTTGTTTTTAAATAGTATATATTGTCCCAGATAATTGTATTTATCTACATATTCTACTTTACTTCCTTCTAATGTAATTGGATGTGGTAGGTCGTTCGTCATAATTTTAGTTTTGGAAGTGTTCTTTTGAAGTCCTACCGATGTGCATTTTTCGTTGAGTTCTAGTGTAGCGTCTTTGTTGGGGCAATAAATCACAGACGTGAACGGTTTGTAATTTATTGAGTATTTATTTGAAAAAATGCTCCAACACCTGAATACTATGTACAATAATTACAATAAACAATATTGACCCGTTACTAGAAGGAATGTTCCTGGTTACCATCACCACTGGCCTGATAATTAGCTTAATAATCTTATTCGGTGTGATGCACCAGTAGCCTATTAAGCTAGTATGCCGCACCTCTCGTCTCGACGTAGCACACCGGCTTCAGTTCCCTGCCTCAGTAGCCTATGCATTAAAACGCAGCGCCGCGCAAAACCCACACGACTTCCTACCGACGCGCCCAAGAATCAGAAGAAGGAGTTTAGGTCCGGGGTTCGTTTATATTATCTTCTGGGCCGGCTGACGGAACTGCGTCATCTCGCTGTTTCCGCAGCTAGCCTGTCTACGGGGGTCCCAAGTTTGCCGCAAATGGTCTACGGGGTTGACAAGTGGCCACCCACGACACGGCACCCCTTCCCTTCCGCTCCCTAGGTTTGCCATTGTTCAGCCCGGCGTCTCTTCTCGCCAGCGCTGTCCATGAGCATGAAATGCACGTGGCTGATATTTTGTCACGTTTGTACAAGGCGACTGATATGACGCCACACCAGAAGCATCTCTTTCAGTATTTGGGTGAGGTGGCGAAGAGTACGATGTCGTTAGCAAAGTGGATATTTGTTATCCTTCTGCCATCTACCTTAATTACTGCTCTTTTATTCCAGTGTAGTTTGCGGAATATATCTTCTAGTAAAGATGTAAATAATTTGGGTGATAACAGATCTGCTCGTCTGACTCCACGGTTCTCGTTAAAAGCTTCCTCCTCTTCCGTACGGACTTTTCTTTGCTTTGTTTGTATATCTTTGTTAAAATTCTTATATATTTTCCCAGGATGCCTTGAGATAACGAAGCATCAAACATAGTGGCATGTTCTACACTGTCAAATGACTTTGAGAAATCAATGAAGGCTATGTAGAGCCTTAGATTGTATTCTTGAACTTTTTCAATTATTTGGTTGATGGTTTGCTCATTGTCCGATGTGCTATAATCGTGCTCTGAAACCCGCTCGTTCAGGGGGATGTTCTTCGTCCAGTCTATTCGTGATTCTTCTAGCCAGACATTTGAAAAATAATTTATATATATTAGACATCAGACTTATAGGTCTGTAGTTGTATAGTCTGCATCTGGTTACTTTTTTTGTGTATGAGAGTTATGATATTGGATATCCATTGCTTCGGAATTTCTTCGGTTTCTAGAATGTCATTAAATTATCTTGTTATATCTCCAATCACTTCTTGAGGGCATGCCTTAAGGAATTTGTTTAACACCTCATCTTCGCCTGGAGTTTTTCCAGGTGTTAATTCTGACAGTGAGCATCTTACTTCACGTACTCTTAATGGAAGTATTTTTTTCTAGTTCTTTATTGCGGGGATATGCTAACTCTATTAGTGGTTGGGTTGTTTTTGTTTCGTACAGTTGTTTGTAGTATTGAGTAACAACTGAGTTGATTTCTTTTCTCTCAGTTACTCTTTTATATTGTTTGTTTTCAGTCTCACTCCAGACGCCGAGCCGAGCGCACGTGTTTGCTACCTGCCCAGCCCTCCCGCCCATCGCCTGCCGCGCGGTGGAGGTGCCCGGGGGACAGCGCAGGGGCTGGGGCTACTTGCGAGCGTGCTGGGCGAGGCTGTGATGGCGGTGCAATTGGCGATCGGTGGGGTGGAGCTGTATCCCGCCCCCCCCACTAACGCCGAGATCATCGACATTTTGAACAGGAATCATAAGGAGATAATTGATAGAATCGATTTATTACAGGCTACGGTGACGTCGGCAGAGGCGACAGTGCACTCGCTGCAGACAGCCAACGAGCGGCTGGTGCGCAAGGTGGATTACCTTGAAAACCAGTCGCGTCGTAACAATATCATTGTTACTGGAATCCCAGAGAAGCGGAACGAGTCATGGGCGGATTCGGAAAGATGCATTCTGGGTTTAGCTGAGCAGCTGGGTGTCAGGCTGGAGCTTCACGACATCGAGCGCGCGCACCGGACCGGGCGGCAGCGTGAGGGACAGCCGCGCATGATTGTGGCCAAGCTGGCCTCATTCAGGAAGCGGGAGGAGCTGCTGCGTGCAGCCCGGGAGTATCTCTTCCAGAATAGCATGGTGCGCGTCCGAGAGCACTTGAGCTGGGCAATGAGACAAACGCGTAAGGCGTTAATTCCGCATTTGAAGGAGGCGAAAGCGAGCGGGAGGAAGGCGTCGATTCGTTTCGACAAGTTTGTCGTGGCAGGGCGCAGCTTCGTCCTGGGCGAGCTGGCGGCCTATCCACGGGCTTGTGAGGGGGCTGGGTGGCGGGGCCCCGTGAAATCTGCGAGGGGGCAGAACCCCAGGAGGGCGGACACACCTTCCGAGCAATCGGGCGCCTGCTCACGGTCGCCCCCGCGCGCGCCCGTGGCCGGGACCGCGGCCGCACCTGCAGCTGCGCCTCATTCGGGGGCGGCGCGGACGACCTCTGTCCCCACGGCATCGAGGCGGAGGCAATCGCGGTCACGTTCGCGCCGGCGGTCGCGCTCGCGATCCCGGTGGACCTCACGGCACTCGTCGAGTGCCGGGCGGGTCGCGGCAAAAGCGTAGAGCGAGGTCCGCGTACAAGGGCGATGGCAGCCAACCTGCAGCAGCAGGAAGCTCGCGGTGAGTCGGTGCCCAACAGTTCACCAAATAGGCAAGAATATGTTTTAAGAATAGGGTGTTGGAACATTAAAGATCTAGGCTCTAAGCTCGGAAATCAAGACTACCACGGCTACATCAATACGTTTGATGTAATTGGGCTCGTTGAAACATGGTGGAAGGAGGGTGAAACGTTAACTGTGTCTGGTTTTACAGCCATATGCAAAAATAAAAAACGCATAGGAGAAAGGGGTCGGTAACCGGGGCAATTATAGGAAACGATTACAGTAAATCAATTTGTGACGTTATCAGATCTCTGCGTAATAAAATAAATTCATGTAATGCAATTTCAGCAGACGCGTGGGTGCAGTATTTTTCACGGACGTTCGCAGTAGGGACCATTGAAACAGGGCAAGGTATTTTCACTGACCGGAGTGTGCCTGAATTAGACGAACCTCTAACCTGGAATGAAGTAAATAGGGCTATTCTAACCATGAATAATAAGAAGGCAGGCGGCGCGGACGGCATTCCGACAAAATTTATATCGGAATTGTGGCACATAGACCCAGAGAGTATTATGAAATTATTTAATGCAATTGCTGATTCCTGCTCGTATCCAGAAACGTGGGATACAGATATCCTCCAACTGATTTTTTAAGAATAAATGTGATGCGAATTGCCCACAAAATTATCGCGGAATTAGTCTTTTGCCAGCGCTGAGGAAACTGTTCTGTAAAATATTCAACGGGCAACTGAGTGAATGGGCGGAAAAGTACGGTAAAATATCAGAATTACTAGCAGGCTTTAGGAGAGGCTTCGCGACAACAGACAATATATTTGTGTTAGATACCCTAGTAAAACAGGCGCTTGCGCGTAAACGGGGCCACTTATATTGCAGTTTTGTGGATTTTGAAAAGGCTTTTGACTCTATCAATAGGGAAGATTTATGGCGAAAAGTAAATGAGCTAGGCGTCTCACGTAAAGTGTTAAAAGTGTTGCAGAGCATGTATAGGGAAGTAAATTTCTGCATCAGCTGCGGTGATGGAAGTACAACGCAAAAAATAAAATCGACAGTAGGAGTAAGACAGGGGTGTTCTCTTTCACCGCTGCTGTTTATCTTGTTTTTAAATGATTTTTTGACGTGGGTACAGGAAGCGAATACAGCGGCTCCGGTAATTGATGGCCAGAAAATTCCCGGACTACTATATGCTGATGTTCGGAGACGATTGAGGGCTTACAGAAGAGTTTAAATATTTTAGAACGGTGTAGTGAGACATAGGGACTAAAAGTAAACATTCAAAAAACTAAAGTAGTGGTCTTCAAGAATGAGTTTATCTGGGGTAGCAAAGAGAAATGGTACTACGCTAGGGAAGAAATTGACCGCGTCAAAACATTTACATATCTTGGTGCAAAATTTTCCTTGAATGGGGGATGGAATAATCACAAATTGACGGCCCACAGCAAAGGAAGAATTGCGTTAAAAGAAATCGTTTGCGCAGTGTGCAGGGTTGCAGAATTGCCGGTAAAAGCTTGCGATACAATGTTCAAATCGCTAGTTCTCCCAGCTATGAACTATGGGGCAGAAATCTGGAGAGTGGATCTGGAGAGTGGAGATCGACTAGAAAGCATCGAAACAGATTATTTGAAATTAATTCTAGGAGTTTCTAGATGCGCAGCAAATGTTGGAGTCTTAAGAGAGCTCGGTAGTATAGGAATTTGGAGGGATTTTAAAATGAAACCTATTAAACTTTGGATTAAATTAGCAGATGAACAGGCTGACACACTTATACATGTATAAGGTGCTTTAGACTGCAATTGCAGGGAAACAACCATCGCTACTGGGCGTACAAAATTAAACGGCTACTTGACCGCGCAGGGTTGGGAGACGTCTCTCCGGAAATGGTGGGAGATAGGGGAACCCGTGAGATAGAACGGCTGATTTCCGATAGACTTGCGGATACTAAAAGGCAAGAGATCTGGGCAGAAACAGCTGAAAAACGTTCTCTAGTAGCTCAAATCCATGCGAGTCCGTTATGGGGTTGCGAAAGTTACGTACATACTCTCGGAAAGGACGCAAGAGGGGGATACGCTTGGTTCAGGGTTGGGGGTGGATGCAGCGTAGACTAAAGGACGCAAGTGGTAATGGCATCTGTGTGCTTTGCGGTGATAGGGAAGACAGGATCCACATCCTCTTAATTTGCTGTGCAACCGAAACATGGAGAAGAAAATGGATGGGAATGGGAAATTACTACTTCCTAAATAGGAACGTAACGCTCGCCCAAAACATTTTAGGTGATAAAAGGTCTAAATTTATGAAAAAATTAGGAACATTTTTAGGAAAGGTTCGGACCATTAGGGAAACTGAAATTAGAGAGTGGGATAACAGTACTGGTTAGCTTGAGCGGAGCCTAGAGTGGAGAGAAATAAATACGTCAATAAGCTAACAATAAGTAAGTTAATCAGTAATTTTATATTAAGTCAGTAAACAATTAAGAAATAAGTCATAGGTCGTAGTCAATTGGTAAGTAACATGTCAATATAATAAATAAAATAAAATTGGCATAGTAATAAGCACATTAGGGGGTGAAGGGAAGGGGGGATCGGAAATGTAAGGGCAGAGGCGTTGGTGCGGACGATCTTCTGTGGCGCCGTTTGATTTCAGGTGCTGAGGAGGCCAAGCACTGGAAGGAGACGGCGGGACGCCCGCGCCAGAAAATAAATAGTTAAAATAAACGTCGGATTGATTAGTATGTACTCGTCTTCTGACGGCAGGTTTCTCCTCCTTCAGGGGTTTTTTCCTGAGCCGTACCTGGTTTCCACTGGTCTCTTTTCCGCGGCTTTGATGCGATGGAGAGACCATTTGGGGTGAATACCAGAATTCGAAAGATTAGAACGCGAAAGGATGTAGGTATTGTAATGGGTTAAAGACCTTCGGCCTAGCCACATAGGATCAAGTAAACTAATTTGTTTGTAATAATTACCTATTAAATAAAAAAATAAATGAAAATAATATCGTTTGTTTTTACATTGATTATCCACTGCTTTTCACGGTGAATTGTTTTCTTCGTTTACCTTCGTTCTCTGAATTTGTGGTTTCCACTGGTTTATCATTGTTGTATTGACGTTTCTTGGGATTTTCTTATTTTACTCTTTGTCTTTTTGTTTATTTTTTAAATTTTGCTGAGTAAGTTGTTGTGTGTTTGTATGGTAGTTTTTCCATCTCGTCTGTGAGTTTTAAAGTGGTACTAAATTCTTGGTTTTGAATTCTTAGGCCTTCTTTAGTGGCTATGCTTCTTTCAAGATCGTCGTAGCGATATTGAGTTTTTCCTATTAGAGTGTCGCCTTGTACTTGTCCTTCCAGGCTGCTACTTGTTCGTTGATTGCTTATTGGAAAAAAGCCGAATAAGAATTGTTAGCGATGTATTTTTATCATGAAGTATTTCTTTCTCTCTCTCTTGAATTGAATTTTAGCACCTAACATTCTGTGGTCTGATTCGAACTTTAAATCTTTGATGACTTTGAATTTCTTTACTTGTCTTGCCGTCAGGGGATGTTCAAGTCCATTTGTCCTGTGCTTCCTTTTTGAAAACGTTGTTCGTAAATTTCAACCTCCAGCCCTCTGCACACTGTATTAGCCTCTCCCCTCCTTTGTTGCGTTTTCCGAGTTCGTATGAGCGGCAAGAATTTGCATCTAGATTTTTATGACTGCCTATTTTTGCGTTGAAATTCCCTACGCCGTAGTTAAACTGGCTTTTGCATTAGTTTACAGTATTGCCTAAGTCAAATAATTCTTCTAGTTTCTCGTCAGAGCTGTTGATAGTGGGAGCGTAGACTTAAATGGCTGGAACCTTTTTTCCCTCTATTTTCACGTTCAGTACAATTATTCTCTCAGATATTCCTACAATTTCTTCTATTTCGTTTCTAAGGCCCTATCAGTTTAACTCAAGAAAGGGTAAATATAATGAACTTCATAGTTACCGCGATACAATTCAAATTGATTACTAGAAAATTATGAAAAATTAGGTCACTGTGTGGTTTTCATTATAATTCTCTATACAGTTATGCATAACATATTAATGATACGTAGCCATGAATCATGTCTTCCTACCAACTGCGTATTCACGTATATACACCTCAGCTTCACATTGCACGGGAGGAAGCCCCAGATTTGTATACTGCGGGAGGAGAGAGACATAAAGAATGAGAGAGAGGGAGAGTTCACTTTAAAAACAATTCGCATCTCTTCAGATTGAAAGAGGTAATCATAATTTCAATTAATTACTGTCATTAACCTTTATATAGCAATGTGAAAAATTGTTTAAGCTAGATCACCGTATGTTTACTACTGTTAAATCTATCATATACGGGACAGATTTCATAATTTTGTTAAGGCAACATTTTAAAAACATGTTTAATTACGTGTTAATTTTATATTATTTATATATAAAATAATTGATTTTGCTTTAGAGTTTCAGTATGGTACATTTTTAAATACTTTTTACATATATCCTGAATATTTGTTTTAGAAATCGCTAATAACAAATATTTATAGAAACAAAAAATGCACAAAAATCAACGAAATTTGTTACTATCCGATTAAAATGGAAATATTTACAAACAAAGCTACATTAGTGCTTGCTTTCCTGAAAATGGTAAAGAATAATTCTGACAATATACATTCATACATTAGTAAAATTAATTTCTGAAACAGTCACAACATATGCAATCTGTGTACCTGCAGGCGCAGCTCGCGCAGCGCCTTGGCGTTGGCGAAGGTGCCCGGCTCCAGCGCCGCGATGCGGTTGTCGTCCAGGCTGAGCGACGCCAGCTTCTCGCTGCGCGCCAGCAGCTGGCGCGGCACGGCGCGGATGAAGTTGGCGCTGAGGTGCAGCTGCGCCAGGTTGGGCAGCGACGCCAGCGCCTCGCCGTCCACGCGCCGGATGGCGTTCTGCTGCAGGTAGATGACGGTGAGCAGCGACGAGTCGGTGAAGGCGTCCGCCGGGATCTCCAGGATGTTGTTCTCCGACAGGAAGAGCTCCCGCAGCTGCGGCAGGCGGGCGAACACGCCGCTGATGTAGTGCACGTGGTTGTGGCTCATGTCCACCGTGCGCAGCTTGACGTTCTTGTGGAAGGTGGCGGCGTCCAGGAAGACGATCTTGTTGTGGCTCAGGTCGACCGACTCGAGGTCGGGCAGCGCCTCGAACGCCTGCGCGTCCACGCGCTCCACCGCGTTGTAGTAGAGCGAGAGCGTGCGCAGCGCGGGGAAGGGGCGGAAGCAGCCCGCGGGGATCTGCTCGAAGTTGTTGGAGCTCAGGTCGAGGAAGAGCAGCGCGGCGACGCGCGAGTAGCCGTCGTCGGGCACGGAGGCGATCTCGTTCCACGCGAGGCGCAGCGAGCGCAGCCGCTCCAGCCGGCGCAGCGCCGCCATGGGGAAGGCGCGCAGCTTGTTCTCCGCCAGGTCGAGCTCGGCCAGCGACGCCTCCAGCCCCGCGAACGCGTACTCGGACGTGGTGTGCAGCACGTTGCCCTTCATGTTGAGCTTGGCGAGCGCCAGCCCGTAGAAGCTGTAGGAGGGCAGGTCTGCGATCTCGTTGGCCTCGAGGTCGAGCGCGCGCAGGGCGGCCAGGCCGGAGAGCGCGCGCATGGGCACGGCCTGCAGCTTGCCCGCCACCAGCGCCAGCGACTCCAGCGACGCGCGCAGCCCGCCCAGCGCGTCGTCGCGCAGCGCTCGCAGCTCAGAGTGTGACACTTGAAGTTGTCGCACGGAGGCATCTGAAAAGACAAAACCATAGCATTGTATGGGAAAATGTTTCAGATATTACGAAGCAAGTTCATATTCAAAACTCTGATATTTAGTAAAATAGTCACATTGGCTTGAAATGTTTCCGAGTTATTAGTATTTTTAAGTAGCGAAGGCAACAAGCCATTGAAATTTTTAATTTATTTTTTAGTACATTTTACGAAGGATGTTGGTTATTTTGTTCAGGATTTATTTCTTATTTTGAGTACACTGCGCTTCATTATGATTATTCATTATGAGATCCAACTGGGGCCAGGCAGTACATAAAAATGTTTCATTTCAAACATGTTATCAGTGTAGAATGAAGGTTTTTACATATTACTATACCATAGTTATTTATATTTATATAAAATTTAGGCAGCAAGCGAAAGAGAGTACGTCACCAAATAGTCAAAATCTTTTAAGTCCATAGTCTGATTCCTGGAACCGGATACCAGAGTGCAGATGCACGAAATTATGGAAATGCTCATTTCGTTAATAATTAACTAAGAACTAAAGATGGAAATTCCAATAGGTCTTCAATTAGCTCTATAATATGTAATGTCGCCATCTTTGATAGACGGAATCGGATGCCTTTGCCTCCTTCCTCGAACGCTTCAAAATATTCGGACCGTTTCTGTATGCCCATCTGCCTACGAGAAAGCTTCTAAAGGTTTTTGGTTTTACAACTGCCGCAGCAATCACTATAAAAAGCACTCTACAACACGCTTGCTATTTGGACTTTTTCACGCTGTAAAGCATGACTTAAAATATTTAAGTGCTGCTGAGGGGTGTGTTGAACTTATCCTTGAACAATGCGTCGCCGAGCGCGGGACATCCGGCCCGCTAGGGTCGCCTGTGGACTGCTGTCTTTTCGGGCGTGCGCTGTTTGTACAGTGCAGGGCGTGGGGAGTACGCTATGTATATTTGGTGCCCTTCCTTTTGATATGAGCTTTAGACCGACACTGGCGAAGTTAGAAATGTCTTTTTATTATTTTTAACATTTTATTTTATTTTTGATGTGCTGCAGATGTCCGAGTGATGTCAGCATTAGGGTCGAGAGGTTTGCCTGGAGTTGAGGGATGTCGCGGCGAATGTTCAATGCGCCACCGCCTCTCAATCTGCCTTCGCGGTCGCTCCGGTATGTTGCGAATCCTTGAATTCGGAAGTCGCTCCGGTCGTTGAACCACGTTTCTTGTATCGCTATGATATCGAGATCATACTTTCGAATGAACTCGTCTATTTGCTGGGCTTTATGCAGTGCGCTACGCGCATTCCAGATACATCCACGCAGCGGTTGCATGCAGGTAGATTCTGGGCGTCTCCTAGTGGTTTGCGCCACCTTCGGGGAGAAGAGCTGCCAGTTGTGCAAGCATTGCCAGAAACTGGCTTCTGGAGAACGCTGCAGGGGCGGCCGCGGGTGGGCGCTGGTCCGCGACTCCACCGCACCGGTTGCGTCCCACGACACGTGGGCCTGAGCGGCGATTCTCTCTGCTAGGTTTTGTACCACCGCTGACCAAGCTGTCCCGTTACTTTTCTGACAGGCTGCACCGCCCTGATATCGGACATGAGTGCCGTGATCTGACCGCCCGGCATTTTCCCCGTCACCGCCTGAGGGACGACCGGGGAGACTAAAGTAGCTGCAGCCGGAGTATGACGCTACATGGCGTTCGCCGCAGTTGCAGCATTCAGGAGGGAGGTTGAAGTTACCCCGTTTTGGACAGTGTGCCGTGCCCATGTACTCCAGTTTGTTGTGCTCCGTAGGGTGGTCATTTCCTTGCAGAGCTTGCATCGGTAGTCATAGGCGCAATTGGCCGAGTGGTGTCCCCATCTGCAGCAGCGAGCGCAAAAGAGATGCCGTGCCCTCTTTTCGCGCTCTACAATTACGTCGAAGCTATCCAACTGACGGACCGAATAGATTTTGCGCGAGGAACGTGTGTCACGTATGGTGATCATGAATGTCCCCATGAGCAGTTTACTGCGCTGCCATTCATTTATCGCAGGTTCACCTTCACCTGCGGGTCCGGCGACCTCAGATTCTTTTAGACGCCAGTGTTGCCTGACGCCCAGCTCTATCAGCTGTTGCGCCCCTTCTCCCTCGGAGAACCCTCTCGGGAGTCCCATGATTGCCACTCGGAGGGTCTTTTCATGCCCTCCACGCAGTGGCGGGTGCGATAATAGAAATATGTTACGCCATTTAGCACATTTATCCGCCTCTAAGTAGGCCACCTTGTCGGTGGCGTGGATTGCATAGACAATACGCTTCCCCCGCGTTATCGCTCGGCCAATTGTGGTCTTTGTTCCTGTTGCTACGCCCAGCGCACGACCGTGGGCGAGCACAGCATCGGGGGAGATCCTGAGCCTTTTATAGTATGGCTTTTTCGGCGGCCGCTTGGGGCTCCCGTGTTTCGAGCGTGCCCAGGCGCCTCCGTCGGGGTCTTAGCGCTGCGGGGCCGGCCGCGCTGGTTGACGGGGACGGTTTCCCGGACACCACCTGTGCCCTCGCCGTCGTGGGTTTGGGAGGGATGGGACTGTGCGATGGAGTCGTTACCTGACGGGGATACGCATCGGGCGCCAGGGGTGGTTCCGCTCTCGCCCGCGTGCGGAGGTGCCGACGCTGCTTCTTGGGCGTGGGGAAGGTCGCCGCCCTCGCCGCGGAGATCCTGGGACCCTCCGGGGACGTTTCCGTCTGGGATGGGGCCAGGACCTACAACTACGGCTGTAGCAGCAACCTTCGGCTTTCGCCGACGGTTACGGTTCCTCCCTCTGAAGGTGGTGATCGGCGGCGAGGCGAGGGATGGGCGAGGACGGTGAGGTCGCGGTTGCGAGGAGGGTGAGGGTGCGGGTGGCCCGCTGGGCCACTCATCTGGGTCTGCGGGTTCCGGCAGCTCGAGCTGTGCTGCGGGGCAGGGGAGCGTTGCGCTGGGTTGCCGCTAGTTCTGCCACAGATCCCGGAGGCCAGCGGTGTTGTGGACGGGTCGTCAGTGGTTTGTTGTGGGGCTGGGGAGTGCGTTTCGAATGCGCGCACCCTTTCCAGCGCTGAGGGTGAGGACCGCGACTCCGGCATGGGGCTGGAAGTAGCCTGAGCGGTAGGCCCGCCGCAGTCCTTCCAAAAGCTCCACAGCTCCGCTTCGCCTGCCCGTGCGAAGGCAAGTATTACCTCCCAGGGGACCCTTTTCGGTTCCTCCCATTCCTTCCCCTCCATGTTGGAGGAAGTGCAGGCTTCAGAGGTGGAGGAGGAGCACCATATGTCTCCACACACTCTCTGCAAGCGCAGATTAGGGACACGTCGTGGAGTCGAGCCCATATCGATGGCGGAAGGAGCAGTCGCTGCGACTGTGTTGTTTTCGGCCGATGGCCGAGGCAGCAGCGGCGGCGGTGGTGATTGAGCTGCAGCGGCAATGGTGGCGGCGGGACTACCGCGTCGTCCGCAGGTCCGGCGCTAGTGAAGGGCAGCGGCATCGGCGGCGGCTCTGATATTTCCGCCATGGCTTTTTTGCCAAGGTACCTGCCCGCCCCCTTGCTCAGGCGGCCCGGCGGTGCATGGGGCGGCGGCGAAAGGCGCAGGCCCGGCTTTATGCGCGCTGGCGTTCGGATCGGCCAAAGGAGCGGAGCGGCAGGGGCACATCAGCACCCTTCGACCGCTCGTCGCGAAGTGGCCAATAGCGATCTCCATGGCCGTACAGCTCGTAGTACCTTCAGAAAGCTGTAGATGCCGTGCCAAGTCAATAGTTATTAGTGCTCCTAAGGAATAAATTCAGGAAGCAGGTTAATCGTCGCGATGTAAATATCCGGCATTGGCGCTTAAGAGGTCTAGTTCATCTCAAAGGGTATGGTGAAACGGAAGTATCTCCTATGTCTATCATAAAATTCTTAAGCCGAACATAAAATTTTAAGAAATGATGGTAAAACCGTTCATAAATTAGTTTATTAATTTAAGTCAATTTGTACTATAGCAGCTGTCCACGCGCGCGCGCACACACACACACACACAACCTCTCTCTCACACACACACCACCAACACCACATACGCGCGCTCGTCGGCGCCTCTAAGTAAGTCAATACTATAACTTGTGGCTCTTCACATATTATCATTCTTCTTTTCTAAACAGGGACGCTGCATTATATTGAGTCCAAACCTTTCACACACTTCACAGAAAACATCATGGGTTCACCATCATCGTCATCGATCGAGTGCACTTACTTGGAGGAAAGACGCCGGCGGTGAGCGAGTGCACTTACTTGGGGGAACGACGTCGGCGGTGAGCGAGTGCACTTACTTGGGGGAAAGACGTCGGCTGTGAGCGAGTGCACTTACTTGGGGGAAAGACGTCGGCGGTGAGCGAGTGCACTTACTTGGGGGAAAGACGCCGGCGGTAAGCGAGTGCACTTACTTGGGGGAAAGACGTCGGCGGTGAGCGAGTGCACTTACTTGGGGGAAAGACGTCGGCTGTGAGCGAGTGCACTTACTTGGGGGAAAGACGTCGGCGGTGAGCGAGTGCACTTACTTGGGGGAAAGACGTCGGCTGTGAGCGAGTGCACTTACTTGGGGGAAAGACGTCGGCTGTGAGCGAGTGCACTTACTTGGGGGAAAGACGTCGGCGGTGAGCGAGTGCACTTACTTGCGGGAAAGACGCCGGCTGTGAGCGAGTGCACTTACTTGGGGGAAAGACGTCGGCGGTGAGCGAGTGCACTTACTTGCGGGAAAGACGTCGGCTGTGAGCGAGTGCACTTACTTGGGGGAAAGACGTCGGCTGTGAGCGAGTGCACTTACTTGGGGGAAAGACGTCGGCGGTGAGCGAGTGCACTTTCTTGCGGGAAAGACGTCTGCGGTGAGCGAGTGCACTTACTTGCGGGAAAGACGTCGGCGGTGAGCTCGGTGAGCGAGTGGTCGAGGTCATAGACGGAGAGCGAATGCACTTACTTGGGGGACAGACGTCGGCGGCGAGTGAGTGCACTTACTTGCGGGAAAGACGCCGGCGGTGAGCTCGGTGAGCGAGTGGTCGAGGTCGTAGACGGAGAGCGAGTGCACGGGCGCCGCCACCCGCTCCAGCGCCTGCCGAATCGCGGCGGCCGACGCGCCCGGGCACTCGAGGAACAGCCCGTCCTCGAACTTGTAGCAGGGGCAGGCGGCGGCCGCGGGGTCGTCGGCGGGTGGGCATGAGCCTCCGCCCCCGGGGTCCGCGGCGCCCGCGTCGGCCGGCGGCAGCGGCGGCGCCAGCAGCAGCAGCGGCAGCAGCAGGAGGGGCAGCGCCAGCCGCGGGGCGGGGGGCGGGCGGCAGCGGGGGGCGCGGCCATGGGCGCGGGCGGCGGCGCGGGCGGCCGGGGCAGCGGAGGCCGCGGTCATCTCACGGCCATCGCGACCCGCGAGGGTGCGCCACTGCAGCGCAGGAACTGCGAACAAAAGAAATATCATTTAGTTTGACGTCATATAGTGCTAATGCACTGTATACTATGCACACGAGCGTCATACAGTGCTAATGCACTACTATAATTAGTAGTACGCATTTCTGAGAGTGGTTTGATTTATTTGCGGCATCATACACACGAGCCGTAAGAATTCCCAATTTACGTTGAAAATCAATTTATTTTCAATGACCAGTAGTTACTAACATATATTTTTTTTCCTTTTCTTTTCAATTTACATATCAATTCCAGATGTTCGACGTGATACCCATTCGGGACGTTCTATTATCTAAATGTGTTTGGATATTCAAGAAGATTGCAGTTGTGAAGATGAAATGTTACTTTTAAGCCATCGCTTATAAGTATAACATTAATCGTCTTAATAGAATAAAACTAAGAAACTAATATGTTTTTCACGAACATCTTATATAATATAATGAATAAACTCACGTATTTGTTGATTAATTATATTCAATAATAATAAAAGAACAACAAAATTATTTGAAGGAGTTTCATACGTATACACAAATGCTTTATAAGGAGCAATTAAAAAGGTATGCAGAAAATAACTTTTTTCACTATCGGAAGTTGTGTAAAACCCGTGATCTGTTCATCAATAGAAAAAGCATAGTCTCATTTCATATCTTTATTAAAGAAACGCACTACATCCTCCTGTAGAGCAGCTGCTGGGATTCAAGATGAAAAAGTCTGCGTCAAATAATGCCTATGACGAAACTACATCTGAATTTTCTATTAATTTTGTCTGTTACGCTGTAATTAAAGAATATGAAAGCAATAGATCCATATCAATGCTTGCTCGTTTGAAGAATCTGCAAACAATAATCAACAAAGATTCGATATAATAGAATGTGGTATTTTGTGAAAAACCAACATATACATACGCACACGTACATTGACGATAAGTATGAGTAGAGAAAAATAGAAACAAAAATTATTTACTCCTTGTGAAATACAAAAATGCGAATCAAAATACCCTAATTAAAACTCATTAATATGAAAGTTGGTGCAGCACGTAATAAATAAACTTTGACAGATGGTACGACATGAGGCATAAAATACTAAAGAAAATAAAAATCGCATGATTAATTGTCCATAAAAGAAAAATGTTCTAATGATATGTTTGTTATTTGCAACTGCAGTAGTAATACTAATAGTACATTTTAATTGAAAATCAAATTACCTTTATTGTAGAGTAATTTTAATTTTAAACGCGAACAAAGAAGAATGTACTTAACAGCTTTTAAATTTTTTTTTTTAAGCAATGTTTGTGTTTCTTTGTTTGGTGTAATCAATGTTTCCATTTCTATTCAATAGATCTATGGTCTCTTAGCTCTTCATGTACTTTGCTGCCAATAAAACTAAGAATGAAAACTGGTATTCATTATTTTGTCATGTTATTGTCTCAAAATATATGGTCAGCTTAGATAACAGTAATTTGATTAGGAATTTTTCAGCACTAAAAATTTTATTTACATTAATAACTACGTAAATATTTCTATAAGAATAAACATACCAAATTTATAAAAAAAATCCACATTCCACGATTTTCTCTTCGATAAATACAATTTCATAGCGGCTTTGTTATTAATTCAAGGACATACAACCCCACCTAGAATTTTGAAAGAAAGAGATCCACGCAATTTCATAATTCATTCTATAATTCACAAATTTACAAGTGTCAGATTAGAGTTATTGTATGCATGCTTTAGAGATTGTTTTTTCTGAGAACAGCACTGAAATATATACATCATCATACACCGTGATCTCTCGTGACTTGAAACGTAGATGATTCACAAAGATGAGCTTACTAGTTAAGAAACACGCGGCTTAATCTCCCAGTTGTCGCCATCAACTAATCCAATTGTAAGCGATTCACTGTGGATCTCTGCTAAATAAACCTAAGAGCAAAAATAAAGCTCCCCAACTATTTATGGAGATGAGTAGCTCACATCCCGTCACGGAGGAATTAAAGAATTAGTTTTACTTTCTCGCCCACCACTTACACAGTATAGAGAAAGGATTGTAATGGTGCGGGAAAAACGGTCATTTTTCGGCAGAAAAACTCTTATTGCCGGTCCCTGGAAACAAAAAGGTGGATAAATCCAGTTTCCATATTGTAATCGCACAGTTTCATGAGCTAGTATTAATTTAATATTTATTATAAAAAAGAGGCCCTTCAGCAGCGGGGAAAATGAAATGATTCACGCCTCGCTCTGCGAAACGCCGAGGAATGTTCCATGAACATGGACAAAAGTTGTGTGCGGGCGGCCACCTGCACCGGCGCGAGGAGCTCACACCCTTCAGTAATCGCAAGGAATGTGGAAGAAGGGCCGTTGTGTCAACAGATAGATATGCGAGCGGATGAGCGCGGCAGAGCCCCGTGTCACGGGCCATCTCAGGAAGGCGGTGTCAGGTGGCGCCAGCAGCCGCGAAGAGCCAAGGCCACGGGACCGGCGGGCAGCCACTTAATAGGATTCCTTATTTTAGCGTAGTGGAGGGGAGGCAGAAGGAATTATGGGTAGGCCCACCATTACTACCCATCATGGTGGACCGCTCTACAGCGACTTTTGCAAACTAATAAAAAAATAGAAAGTCAGTCTTCCAAATGTGCTGCCATCTGACGATAGTTCTGAGCGAATACTCAAAATTGACCCTAAAGGCTCCGAATTTTGAATTTGTTGTACATCCGTCTCTCGGTTTCACGTTCGGCAGTTTGTGTTCCAAATTTTTGACCAGGTTTTTAGGGAAAATGCCGAATTTCCATCGTTGTTCGCTTCCCACCATATTAACCTAATGGGAGACACGGAAAATACAAGACTTACAAAGGAATTAATATTTTGCAACATTGTTAAGAATGGTTTCATATTATTAGGATAATTATTAACAATATTGCTATAGTTACTGTATTATCGTTCCCTTCATTTTTATACAGCCCTATTATTTTCGTTTGCTATAACACTAAATTTAATATTTAGCAATTTATAGATTACTACTTTTGTTATATGTTTATGAAATGGCTAATAGGAATTATGACCTAACACTAGCTTCTTGTTCACGGAGGAAATGAACAAAAGGAGGTATGTGTGCACAGCGCACATCTTGCCAGAAATGGTGACTGCAAAATACGGGTATTTGTAACGCAGACCCCAGTAAAATTTCCTGACAACGCCCTAATGGAGCGTCCAGGGCATTTAGAGAAAGCATTCCAGCAAACAAGAGTAAGTGACATGCTTTGAGCAATTATGATATGTCGAAATAAAAAAAAGCATTTGTCTCTTTACGATTTGCAGGACCTGTCCCACACGTTGCAGCTAACATACATTCCGGCTTCCTTGCATGACCTGGTAAGTACAGAAACCTTGGTTTATGAAGGTGCGGAAGCCCTACGCATCTTGAATTTCAATAACGCCTCTTTTTGTATTACAGACGGCTCCCTACCTGCTGAAAAAAAAGAGTACAGGACATTTTGGAGGTAGTCCCAATCATCCCAATTCATCCCAATACATAATAATAATAATTCCAATAAATAATACTGTCAATTTTGGTTATCTCTTAGTATTGCTGTGTTGCCATTTTGGATTTCAAGTGATATGTCATAGTATGTAGTGTTGCTCATGGTCTATTCAGATCCATAATTGTCTGCTCAGAAAGAAGTTTTTAAAACTTAGTATTTCTGTAAAATGTATTCTTCCACCAACCATATGGGCTGAAGTTTGAGCTGGAGCGGGAGTGTAAAGAGTGCATATAGTGAATTCTAGTGTGATAGATGTGCATATGGTGATTCTAGTGCATAAGAGTGAATTCTGTGCGGAGGTTAGGAGTAGTTTTCACGAATGATTTACGTTATTCCAATATCATTCCTAAAAATAATATTTTAAGAATTTACACGAGTCACGTTGAAAAGATGAGAATATGTTAACAAGTAAATTAAGAAACGGAAGTAACAGATAAACCATAAATACTACATTTTAAAGTGCCCAAGATGTTTACTTTTATAAAAGGCTTTTTATGGAGCAAAATTTTTATCACAGAATTATGCACGTAAATAATAGACAAATGGATGCATTTGTAAGTGCAATTTCACTCAATTTGGTTAGTAATCAATGAGTGTAAAAAAATCACTCGCTTGACAGAACAGGCACATGTTCTGTGAAAACAATTCTACACCTAATAGGAAATATGATTATGTAATTCTCAGTGTATGATGTGATATTATGTGTAACATTCATTGGTCAAATTGTTGTGCTTTTGGAAAATTAATATATTGTCGGAATGCTAATTTACCAATGGAAAAATTGTTTTGTGATAAACCAATTTGAAGTAGATTCTGTTAAATCAACTCCATATCTTTTCCAACATAAGGCATAATGTGTCTTCTTATATTTCGTATTGTATGATGAATTTTTTCCTGTACATCCAAACTGCGGGACTTCAATATTTCACTAATCAAAAGAATAGACGAAATCTGCCTTGGTAATGTAAATAAATCAGAAACATACTTTATCAACTAGGTGAGTTTCACTTGCATACACATAATATGTATCAAATTCAGGGCAATTCTGTTTTGCATAAAAAGTAAAAGAATGTAATTTCGCATGTTAACGGTTTTATGTTATGAGCAATCCTAACTATTTTTCTTATCTGTTTGTGTTGTGGACTCTGTACATGGCTCTTGTTATAATAGTTTGCATTTGTTCCCAGGAAATGTACACTATTTTCTAAACGTATTTTTTCACTACTGTCTTTGAGGTTGCGAAATATTGCTTAGATAAATTGGGAGAGCATTAGCAGAAACTGCAACGAATATCGCTTTTTTTTATCGAAAATGTTCATCAGACGACAGTGTTCTGAAAAAGAAACGATACATAATTGACAAAGGTGCAGGGGATTGCCAGTATCCGAATCGAACTTAGAATCTGCCCAACTCATTTTACTTTAGCGTCGGTGCACTGCAAACTGCTCGCGGCTCATGATAATGCAACTCCGCTGCGTCTACAGTGGAAAGAGTTGGATTCCGAGAAATGACAACGGCATGTAATTCGTCGGGGCCGCCCAGATCGCTGGTGCGATCTTTTGGTGACGCTCCGAACTAACCGGAGGCAGTTGACAATCGGCGTCAAAGAACTTTGCACGAAAGAAATTAGTATTTGGTCAGCTGGGCAGAAATTCGCTTTTCGAGTAAAATATTGAACGTGGGAAGTTTGAAATGTATGATCTTTTCTTCTTAAATGCTTTAAGAGATAATAATTTCTTCCACTACCTCACAATTATAAATCCTTTCAGAATTATTGACTTCCATATTACCTTACGCACTAATTTCACACAAAATAGATTGTATTCTATAACTATGTTAGCCATATTGAAAAATTGCTATATAATGTAATTTCAAATGCCCCGGTTCACGCCTGCCCTCCATTTCAATTGGTAGACCGCCTTTCGACGTTTATTGGTTGGTGAGGCGCCCGGTGGTCCGTTTTTTTTTTTTTCAAATTCTCCGATATGTTTTTTCTCGAAAGTTTTACCGAGTCAATCTGATACAACGTTTACCGAGCTTCTAAAAAGTAGTGCTCCATTTAATCGGCCGCTGAGTTTCTCGAGAACGCATTAGCGTCCAGCCGCTCCAAGGGAAGCGCGCAGTCGACCGCGGAAGACACGCGGCGTCTCCCCGGGAACGTTGTTCGTGCGAACGGGCCTCCTCACTGCCGGATAAGACTATTGAGGCCGCTGCGCCCACGCGAATCTACGGAGCCCGGACGTTTGGACGGGCCCCGCCGCCCCCACAGCGTCAAGACGGCGCCTGGATGAACAAAACGGTCAGATTGCCTCGAGAGGAGAGGGAAAGAGAGAATTAATTCTTCGAAATATTTAAATGTAAATTAGTAAGTCTCAACAGCCATTAAATTCTTGTAATCTAACGCGGTAGCACGAGTAGCAATCCCAGTTCGTTAACAAAGAAATGTACAAATTATTAAGAATGTAACTAGTTTACCTAATTTTTCGAGAAATCTTTGTTAAGGCATCAAAATAAATATTAGCATTATGGGAGAACAGTAAAGATGAAATGGGCATGTTGTTTGGTGTATCATACGAATACAGTCACCAGAGATTTTACTCCCTGAAATAGATGAATTATGTTGTTATCACATGCAATCCTTAGAATCTGTTTTCAATCACTAAATATTACAAGACCTATTATGTGTCACCTGTTTTGCCACCATTTTCACGTGTTGTGTTATCAAATCTCTGCGTAACTCAGCTGGCCTCCTCATAAAATATAAGCATTCCAGGAGTGTACATTATGTGGGTGGCAAAGTTTCTCAATAATACACTGACATTTGAATGACGACTAACAGTTCTTTATTACAAGAAAATACTCTCTGCTCCGAGTGCTCCACTCGCGTCGCGAGAAAGCAAGAGAAAAAGCGTTTTCTCGTGAATTTCTCTATTTATTTGAGATTCTCGCGTCTACAGCGCGGTTGTCAAGACAGTGTTGTTCTCTGGTAGCGACGCTGAGAATTGTCTTGTATTTTTTCTCTCTGACTTTGGCTCGAAAATTTTGAAGATAAAACAATCTGCAAGGCACGATACTTGAAAATACACAAGCTTAGCCTGAATTTCTGTCAAGGAGAGCTTATAACGGTTTATTAGAGATTAGGCGCCAAATTTAAGCAAAATGCAAAAGCAATATACATCTCCGAAAATAAAATTTCGAATTTCCTGCGCTTCGCTTGACGAAATATCACTTCGCGATACAATGGCAACGCCGCTTTATAGAAGTTGAAAATTCTTAAAATGCTTCTCAGTGTTGGACGACGTGGATGGGATAATGAGACTTTATTTATCCTTAATGTACAATGTTTTTACGTTCAATAAAACGATGAAGGAATAAGAAGTGGTTGAATGAACACGAAAGGATTTTATTGACAGGATGCGAAATTGTCTAAGCTTGTGATTTATATTAACAATGATTCTTTCCGGCTTCAAATAACTCCATTTGAATAACTATGCAATAAGGTCTTTGAGTTGGAGTATTTATGCACAGTGGAATAAGAGTCACGATCAATGCTTACTACAATTGGGAGAATTACTGGAAAATTGTACTGCCTAAACTGGACTATTCTGGAGTGGTGAGCCGACCAATCGCTGTTGCAACGTAAAAACATGTTGTTCCGTTATAAGAAACTGCTGCCGCAAGTAAGATTTACTCTTGAATATTTCCATGTCAGGAAATATTAACTAATTGAAGATATAGTGTGAAAGTGTTATGAGCAAACGAACATGCACAACGAAGAGGTCAGCTCCAAGAGAAGAAGGTTAACGGAATCTCGCGTCGAAGTCATGTAAGCGTTCTCTGCCATCGCTCTTGTACGCAATCTGTTAAATTCGAGGAAAGAGCTGGTGTTGAAGTATCAAACTAATAGTAATCTTACTTAATTTAACGAGTACAAACTCTCTGATATATAAGTTCAAGACTAATGCATATGTGCATGCATTTAGTTTAATATTTTATTTTTAATTTATTTAATATTTTGTGAACGCGTATTAGGTATATTGTACCACGTGAATGCAAATTCATGTTTGAAGATTTTGTTATTTAAATAGAAATAAACGTATATTGTCTATTGCCAATCGAAGTCTTCGACAATAAATGACATCTCCTCCCAACTCATAAATTGGCTGGTGATTCGAGGTGAGGGCGGTTGCAGTGCGTCATACCCCAATGTCATGTCAGTAGAGCAGTCGTAAGCTAATTCCTTGATTTAAACAGTGTCCCTTGAAGGTCACGAGCTAAAAAAAATGGGAGACACTGTCATCCAAACGGGAGTTTCAGTACCAAATATTCTAGTCAAAACAAAGCTCGTGATTGGATGACAATGACCACCCCCCTCCGCCACCTCGTGACCTTTAAGGGACACACTGTTTTAATCGGAGTATAGAGCTGATTGGGGTTTATACCTGTTGGCGAACGTTTAAAGTCGTTGTTGGATCAGACGTTCCTATAAGGAATAACCACCGCCACTGGTTGTGGCCTCGAGAGTGCTCCGGTCACATCGCCAACACCCCAGTCACGACTATAACATACACCGCACTTACGGCTTCAATGACTGAAGTGTCTGTAGCGCCCGCAAACACAAAATACTTTCTTACTCCCTGGACCTCATCGCAAGCGGCGTGGCGCCACCACTGAGCAGTGGGCAACTTTGACCTTCCTAATGGCGGCAGCGGCAGCGGCCTCTCGAATGGAGGAAGAGCGCCCTCCATGGCGTTCAGGAAGGTGTCGGTCCGTCCCAAACCAGTCCCTCAGCCCACCCTTGTTGCCCCACCACCCAGACTCACCTGCTCTCGCAGTCCTCAGCTCCCACTTCGCCTGGCCTGCGGTACTCCACAAGCGAGGTATATAAAACTACAAAGCAGTTAACAGCAAAACCGAGTGAAATTTAGTGCACATTTTTGGGCTTTTTAATTGCTAATTCATTTCCACAACATTAATCTAATTGCCATGTATTTTTTTAAAAAACAAAAATTGTTACAGATTTCTATTTGTGCAGGTTTTTAATACATACCTTCATGATCTGTTATTTTGAATTTATATGTTATTTATAATTTTAGCTTGAGTATATTCAACAGTCAATTAGGCTTATCTAAGAACAATCAATTATTCTGCATTTGTTATAATAGGGCACTCTTGAATCAGAAATGGTAAATATTTTGCTGCCCTGTTGATCAAGTTGTAAAATGACTATTTTATTGAGTTTTTTGCACTAATTTATTAAGTTTCAACGTGAAACTTAATGCTGAGTACAACAGAAATACTATTTTAACAATTATGTTTTCACAACTGCGCTACCCGACATCCCTATTTCGTTTCTCCAAATAATTTTGTCCAGCCATTCGCGTTTCTGAATGTTCATATACAACACATGCGGCTTGAATATGTTGAAAACTTGTGCAATGGAGCATATAATGGCTGTACAAGTGAAATTCATTAAGGACAAGAACCGTGTTAGAAGTTAAATGAAGTTTAAGTAGATTCTGTTAAATTTGTATATTAAATATATTTTAGTAGATAGGAGAAAACCGGCTTTTACACACGTGACTATGTATTTTGCTATTAAGAAACAAATAAACAAGATCTAAACGTGAATTTTTCCTTTAAACTTCCACTGTGGTGTGACATCGTTAAAAACGAAATATTTGATAATTTAGTACACCCAAACTACAGGACTTCAGCAATTTACTTAAGCAGAATAATAGAAAAATGTGACATGGCAAGGTAAATAATTAAAAAGCATCAAAGATGAATTTAGTGAGATTCGCCAGTATACAGATGATACTCCTTCCACTTTAAGAATTACTTGGCACCCGCCAAGCCGCCAACATCGTCCGAGGTCATCCTTTACGTGTGGAGCTTCCAAACAATGCGGTATTAAATTTTAAATACAATCATTTGCCGCACGAGACGCCCTGGTCGGTCATGGCTATGTAGGCCGTTATTGTCGAGGATTTATGCGTCGACATGAACAAAAGGCCGGGTTTATACGTAAGCTTCCGCGGCTCGAATCCATGAATTCTCGGCTATCCGGGAGACGCCGCGTCGTTGGCTGGGGTGCCGACGTTTCGCCTGACATATCGCAGGCTTCCTCAGGGCAGTGACTGCCCTGTCACGGCCCTGAGGAAGCCTGCGATATGTCAGGCGAAACGTCGGCACCCCAGCCAACGACGCGGCGTCTCCCGGATAGCCGAGAATTCAAAAGGCCGGGTTAGGAAACAGGTGAGTGACGGACACCAATGGGAAATGTTGGAGTGGAGATGTAGAGGAAGGCAGGAGAAGACCAAGTGCGAGAATGAGGGGAATTGATATGCAAAGGAACGCAGTGGTAATAAGTTAAGAAATAGAAAGAAAGGAAAGATGAAGAAAGGAAGATGTCGGGCAAAGTGAATTGAGCCTTCACAAATTGAAAGGAAAAATTATTGCTGATAGTGGGCATTGAATTCGATTATCACAATGTGTGGTCACAGTCTTCTCAGAGTTCTCAGTGATGGGGCGAGTGAAGGTGCATATTAAATGATTAATGATAGGTGCATGGCAAGCGAGAGGTGCACGCGTTGAATAGACTCGCTCGCCATCAACAAGTGATCAGCGGTTGTATCAGATTAAGCGGTTGTATTTTTAAGTACTAAATTTTAATGATATCTTAAAATTAATCCGATGAACTGTCATAGAAATCTAACATAATTTGTTTATTACATAACTTTCAAAACCAACTACAATAGTGGACAATCCTTCCTTTCGGAGAGGGAATTGCAATAGTTCTATTGAAAGCAGCCGTCGTTTGCTCTGAAATAAAATTTTATAGTTGATATAGTATGATAATGAGATTTAATATGTTCAAAGGTTGACTGCATATGTGGTTACACGGCTTCGGATGTGAGTGCATACAAACTCGATATCGGTATAGAACAAGTGCTCTTAAAAAGTCAACTTCATGTTTAAGTTCAGGTAAATTTCCTGCCTTCAGTAATATTACAAGAGCGTATTATAGATTGATACATAGATCAAAATGTATGTCAACGGTTGTGACCACAAAAGCCAATTTCGTAAAACAGTATTTTTCATTCACGTTTGAACAAAATACACAGAATACCATAAATAAGCGTCATCACAAAAATTGCTAGGAGATATGCCAAGGACGCTGCAGATGAACCAAAAACCGAAGAGACGTTCCAAAAACTTTGCCGTGGTCGTGAACAAGTAGCCAGAAGAAAAGACCGTAAGCAGAGACCGCGTCGGCACACTACAGTCACCATTCAATAGATACTCTTTGCTGCTCGCACTACGACAGGATCGCTCGAACTATGTCTCTGCCTGGCGGGAGCCGTTTTATACACCATCCGGGCTGAAGGCTCACCGACTGGCCCGGCCGTAACGTTCATGGAGCGCCAAGACGCGTCGCGCCGTCTGAGGCGTGACGGTTGCCCAGTTGTGTACTATGCTGAGGAAATTAGTATTTTAAATGTTTAACTCTGCGTCATAGTAAATAATGATTATGTTGTTTCAGAATCTGTAAACCTCTCATTTCGCTTGCGAGAATAAGTGCTGAATGATGAAATAATAGTATTGAAATTTTCTATTTTCCGTACAGTGCATGTATAGCTCAACTTTCCTGGCGTATCTTGTCTACAGATGTCCTTTTCGTTCGATGTAATCTCTCAGGTTCTGCTGGTAAATTGACATTAAGGAACGCCTGAAGTTTGTGCGTCTGAGTATTTATCATGTATGTTGAAGCTTACACGTGTGTGACATCGGGATAGATTTATATGATTGAATGGTTTACTCCATCAAAACGATCTGGTGGATGCCGCAGTAGGACCTCAACAATGAGCCGCGGTACTGTGATCTTGTAGACGAAACGAAAAATTAGCAGAAAAACTCGGTGGAAAATATGCTTTTTTAATTACCTTCGTGAAATAATTCATATTAATTTTAATCTCGTACTTGGGTTTATCAATTTTATAAATTATGTGAAAATATCCACCACCTTTATTTTACGTCATATATAGTATATCGTTCTTGTTTCTAATAATTCTGACTTCCTGAATCACTCCTCACCGACACGACATCAACTGCTGCGGAAGCACATTCAAACTAATTAGAAGATCTCACAGCCAAATGAATCTCTTCAGCCAGCTAGCGACGTGGAAAAGCTCCATTTCATTGCGCCGGTGTCACGGCAGCGCTGTGGGTTGTCGAATGTCCATTCCTTCAGCTATTTGCCATATCAAAGAGCTCACTTGACGCTCGTGTCAAAGGGCTTCCCGTCGGTTCAAAGGGGATTCTTCGTGTCTGAGCGGATAACACATAAGTCCTGATCGTTTTGACGGTGAAAGTGCTATGAAGCTCTGTGCAATATTAAAGAGACATTTGCGAACAGTCACTGATGAGATTTTGCATCGATGAAAAGTCACGTTTCATTACCAAATTTATTGGTGTGCTTCGGGGAAACAATCATCATTATCAGAAAATGATAGGTATATGTTTTTTATTAAAAGAGGATTTTTGATTAGAAAAAACGACTGTATTCTTTAAAGATGACCGCTTCAGTGTTTTGATTTGATGTCAAATAATTGATCATAAAAGTAAATTAATATTTTTATGCATTTAATTGTCAGAAAATTATTGTTCATAGAATACAAATAACAATCAATAATTTCAATTAAGACGTCGTGTACCTTGATATTGTAGCGTGGTGAATTAAAACTCACTGGTATTTTGTAAACAAAAACATTTATTCGTGAACAATTATACACTAAAATCTACTGACACTAAAAACTACTTGGTCTATTTACAGATATATTACACTTAATTATTTTCTTTACACACGACTCCGTTCTCTTGATTATTTATTTACACAGTTCACTTCTTACACACTATTTATTTACACTGTTCTCTTCTTCTACAGTATCACCCAGTCCGATGCACTGTCCACGGTCCACTGCACTGGCCCCAATTCCCTGCGCTGACCACACTTCACTGCGCACACCAGCGTTCACTGCACCGCTGTTTACCGCGATGCACTTCACAGCTCGGTTCCACTGCAGACTTAAAATCGCTGACTGCTGTTACCCCACTGCACCACTGTTTACCGCGATGCACCCTTCACAGCTCAGCTTCCACTGCAGACTTCAGACTGCTGACTGCTGTTCACCCACCGCACCACTGTTCACTGCAATGCACACTTTACAGCACAGCTTCCACTTCGGACACACTGACGGACTGACTGCTTATTCACTGATTACATACACTGACTTACTTTCACACACTAACTTACACTGACTATCTTTTTACTGACTGACTGCTACTGACTGACTTCTCTGCTACTCACTGACTTCTACTGACTCGCGGCTGCCGGCAGCGGCGCATTTATACCTGGTCGGCGCTCGTCCCGATACACCCGGCACATTCTCCGCGTTTCCCCGCGACTAGCGAATAGTTCGGAACCGTTCAGTTCGAGGGGAAGGGAAGGGGCGCCGGCAGATGACGCAATCCACGCGCAGCGAATCCGGCAGGTGATGCAATATTCGTTACAATATATTGAAATTAAAAACTGAACTTGGTTCTTGATTTTAGATCATTCAATAACGAACTATTTCGTGCCAGACGTTTAATTATTTGGCCTCCATCAGGTCTGAAAATAAAACAATGTTTCAAATATTGTTCATTAGCATCTCAGACTTCATTATAGTACATGAATTTGTCTCTATTCTAAAGAGTAAATAGAGTTAAAACACCATTCCAACATATGGTTGTGTCAGCCTAAGGGGCCGTGCATAAATTACGTTATGCTACAGAGGGGATAGGATGGTTGAGGCAGCATTACGCTGCGTTACATAGGGGTAGGTAGTATTCCATTAGTATTATGCAACATTGATATTTTTCTTGGTTTTCTTCATTTGTTGAAATACTTTCTTTTTATGTGACACTAAAATATAAAAATATTATCTAATTAATTTGTTTTGAAACAAAATTATTTTATTAGAAGTTGTTACAGAATGAAAGAAATGAATTCTCTTTTTTATTGAACAATAATTTATTTTCATTTTTTACATTTACATAGTTGGTAGGGGTTGTCGCAAGCGTTACTTAATTACTATGGGATGGTTCAAGAGCGCGTTACGGGTGCGTTACAGGGGAGAGAGAGGATATTGAAACCACGCAGTTTATGGACGGTCCCTTAATGAAGGCAAAATATATAACCAAAACGTTGGGTAGATGATCTCGTTAATGACGAACTCACGAACTCACGTGACCCAAAAACCATTTTGGTTTTTATGTTTATCTTTGATATAAAATACAAGGTTTGTTTGTATGTTCATACTTAGTACGTTGCCGTTCCGTTCATCCGATTACGATAGATATTTGTCAACTTATTGTTTGCACTTCCAAGAAGAATATAGGCATAGTACGATGGAAATTACTTAGTACACCCTGAGTAGGGCGCTCATCGTAACATCGTTTGACGCAACACGTTTCAATGAAGTATGATTATTAAGACATCTTTATTGCGTATTCTGTCCTAGCGATTATGAAATTTCTCCCGAAAGAGAGAGATACAGGGAGACAAAGGAAGACAGATGCAGAGAGAGAAACAAAAATAGAGTCAGAAGAGAGACGGAAAGACACGGAGAGAGAGACGGAATCACACTCGCGAGAAACTATCGTCTATTCAAATTTTTGCAGAGCGTAGCGTACAACATGATTAACAATCATATGACTAGTATTAAGTGTAATACATTGCAATAGTGAAGCATTGCCGGGGCCATTATTTATTTATATTTTCTTAGTCGTTGGGCGCTTCTATCTGTTGGCAAGTCAAGCAACTCCCCACCTCAAATATTCTCTTTAGAGGTAGAGGCTAGAGCTGCTCGGTTGTGTAGAGTCGTAGATTCGACCAGGTGACGGCTGATGCCCGTGATGCCCGGCTGATGCCCGAATTGAAAGGTAGCGGCCCCTTGGCTACGCTGGTTGATTGAGGGCGAAATGGCAGGCGAAATAGAAGCAGCCGACTCGTTAGCAGGCTGTCTGCCTGGAGCGTGTTGATGCACTCGTCCGATGTTGACAGACGACAGCAATATCCCTTTATGTCTTAGAGCACAGTTGTAGGCTGTGGCGCGAATCTGGCGTCCAAGCCTAGTTGGAAGGGCAAAAGGCGGGGGCAAGCAATCGCGGCTATTCCCTTAGGGCGCTTTCCCACGCCGCCACGGCAGCGCGCGTCCGTCAAGCGGCAGGGCTCTTCGCCGACCCTCCGGCGAAGACGGACAAAGGGATCGCAGCAGGTATCAACAACAGCTGTGCGCTGCGACCGTGACACAGTGGGAAGGCTACCATTTAAAGCTGTATTCTGCTAGCGGTGGCGCGTACGCCCTCCTCCGCTTCGCGTAGCGAGAGTTCTCCGCCGCTTGCCGCAACAGCGCTCGCCCGCTGCACGTGGGAAAGTCTCCATTCAAACCAATGCTTTGCTACGAGCCGCGGCGCTCGGAAGCGCACCGCCGGCATGACGTGGGAAGAGGCGCATAGGGCCCATATTGTAGTAGTATCCCATGCTCTTCGCCCGGCGCCCCGTCCCTCTGCATTATGCAGTAGCTGCTGCCACTGGTTCGCTCGCGTGCAGCGGGTGTCCGCAGCTGCGGCAAGCGGCGGAGAACTCTCGCTACGCGAAGCGGAGGAGGGCGTACGCGCCACCGCTAGCAGAATACAGCTTTAAATGGTAGCCTTCCCACTGTGTCACGGTCGCAGCGCACAGCTGTTGTTGATACCTGCTGCGATCCCTTTGTCCGTCTTCACCGGAGGGTCGGCGAAGAGCCCTGCCGCTTGACGGACGCGCGCTGCCGTGGCGGCGTGGAAAAGCGCCCTAAGGGAATAGCCGCGATTGCTTGCCCCCGCCTTTTGCCCTTCCAACTAGGCTTGGACGCCAGACCCGCGAGCAATCTCCGTCAAGGTCAACGCTCTCGCTCTTGAAGTATTGATTGATAATTTCGTGGTTTCCGGCAAGTCAATTGCTAAGGCAATTATCCCAGCTTGTGTAATACACGTCATATCTCTGCAGTGTTGCTCTCCCATTAGAACGTGTGATTTGGTGTCGACAAACGTGGCAGCTTGCGGAGTTTTCCCTCTCTAAGTACATCTACCATCGCGCTGCCACTTCGACAATATAAGCTCTATATTCCTGACTAGTTCGGTTTGCAAGTACTACATGTAAGTAAAAGTGTGTAAGGAGAAAATAAGAGACAAGGATGAGGAAGGGATTATCTTGCCGGATTTTGAAAGTTTTCTTAAGATTCTTCTTTTGCATTTGCCAGTTAACTTCCACATAAACCTAAGAAAACTACGGAAAGAGCAATCGGGCATTAGAATTATGCTCCAAACAGCGGAGGATTTCCACTTAGTTACCAAGTTACAGTAGAAAATCTGCCACCGACCGGACTCAAACTCAAGGGCCTCTCAGCCAGATACTGCGTTGTGCCGCCAGTGAGACAACGCTCTAGCCCGAAGGAGCTGAAGCGAGATGCGGTAAGGAGGCTCTAGGTTGGCCTTTGTTGCTTTTGTCAAATGGAAACCGGAAGAATCAGGTTCGTAGAACTCAGAAATGCAGGGGGAAGCCAGTTAGAGACGGCAAGACAAACAAGACGTCGTCGCAATGTTGCTTTGCTTTGCAGTAAGTAAAGATAATTGAATGTAAAGATTATTTTAAATTTAAAATACATAATAAACTTGAGAGTTTTCTTAGTTTGATCAAGATTGGGGTGAGCAATGTCTATCGTTGCCCCTGTCCCCCGCTGAATCCCGCCACTAAACATACGTTCATCTATAAATCCACGCAGACAGGTATAAATATCGATTTTCCTGTACAAAAGGTATTTCCTCGTCTAAGGAAAGAGCTCTAATATATCTATCTGACGTGTGTGCAAAATTTCAACTCAAAAAACAAAACGAAGATATATTTTATGATCGAAAATTCATTATCGTATTGGTGATTGCAATACTTTTTCTTCCTATATTAGAGTAAAAGAAGTACAAGTGTATTAACTCTCAGAATATTCAACAAAATTTAAAGTGCTGTAAATTAATTTTATTGAGTTCAATTTTCGAGTGGAGATAAATCCACAAATCAAAGCACGAGATAGAAAAGAAGTTTTTTTAAATGTTATTTTTCCATCTCATGCTGATGTCACTCATGTTTAAGCATATTTCCACATAAATTATCAACGCCCCTGACTATTTTTATGCATATCATTCAGAACAACGCATTAGCACATCAATGCAGGTGTGTAAGCTCACGCTAAAATTCATTCACGGATTAATGCGGCCCGTGCGGTGAATTTCTATTTACGATATGCAGTGTCACCCCGCTGGGAGAGCAATTTTGCCTTGAATTCGAACGCGCGATCCACTCACGTTACGAGCCCAACTCCGAGTAACTGCATATTGCACATCACTGCGCGGAACGCGCGCACACCTCAAACGGACGTGAAATGTCATAGACAGGAGCCGAGCTAACACAAGTGCCGAAGCCTGCGGATACCATTAAATTAAAGCGCGCTGGTGCGCCGGTAACATTTAAAAAAGTTCGTCCGAAAATGAGATGAAATGTCAAACAGAATACAAATGAATTGAATCGACAGGCAACGCGTTGCGTTTTGTTTTGCGAGCGTGCGAGCAGTTTTCGTAATGTGCGACCATCTGTTTCGGATGCGCACTGAGGGTTCGAGGAACATCGATATGTCACGTGTTAAAATTGGTGAGGGGTGCTCTCCGCCGGTCTGTTTTGTCAAGAGGGCGGGGAAAGGGCTGATGTGCTGGCGGAGCCAAAAGCTGAAGCGGATGTAGAAGTATTGTCAGTGGCAGAGGCGCGGTAGCTACGAAGGTGGAAGCGGACGTGAAGGCGAAGGTGGTACCAATAGCGGTGCCGGTAGGGGAGCTGACGGGTGACGCGGGTGGAAGAGGGAATGACAGCGAGGATAGTGACGGAGGCTTAAGAGGGAGGCGGCGTAGACGACGCCAGGGACGGCGGTGGAAACGGAGGTGGGGACGGCGGCGGGGACAACGGTGGTGATAATGGCGGGGACCGCGGCGGAGACAGCGGTGGAACGGCAATATGAACAGAGGCGGGGGCAGCGGTGGGGACGGCGGCGAGGGCAGTGGCAGGGGCCGCGGCGGGGCAGCAACGAGACAGCGTTGGGGCAGCGGGGCGGGGACAGCTTCGGGGTTAGAACGGGCGGCGGAGACGACGGTGGCGGCGCTGAGAGTGGGGCAGGAGCGCAGGCGGCACCAGCTGGCAGGAAGGACGCATGAGTCAGTAGCGCAAAGAGTCAGTAGGGCTGCTTCAAACTCGTTCTCAAAAATGGAGTGGTCAGTGGGTGCAGGCCACGCATGGGTGGCGCCATGCGCGTACCAGGCGCAGAGGTGCAGAGTTGCGTCGGAGTAGACTTCGAGTGTCAGGGGATCAGCAACGTCGAAGGAACGTGGGCGGTGATCCAGGCGCTGCATCCAGGGTACCTCGAGGTGCGGCCAATGCACAATTATACGTGCCAAAGGAAACGAGGCGGTGGAGGCAATGGTGAGCCACGCCACCATGTCGGCGAGGGAGCGTCACAGGCGTGTAGACTTCATCATGAAAGATGGCGGATGCCGCAAGGCTTGTAGATAACGTAGGTCGACCGTAACTGTCTTGTTAACGAAGTCGAGAAAAACACCAAGATACTTTAAGCGAGTAGACGGAGTTAATTGTGATTTCTCCGTGATGATATTAAAATGGGCGTTCTTTAGAGTGTCAATGTCGTGCATGAGTGCTGCTGGGGAGTCACTAAGAAGTAGCACATCCTCGTAGTAGACATGAGAAGTACACACACACAAATGCCGCACGGCGGCTCGCATGGCCGTCTCCATGCGTAGGGGCGAGAGCGACCATCCCATAGGTAGGGCTTGAAACACGTAATGGTGGGTGCCTGTGGTGACACCAAACAATTTGGATGTATTACTGTTAATAGGAACATTAGTTTATAGAAAACATCCACTAAATCGATACGCACCGCGTATCTGTAACGTCGGACATCTTCTAAAACTTGTAGAGGCGAAGGAAGGCACACAGGCATTTGTTTGATCGGGGGCTTAGAAACCATGAAGCGCTAGAATGAGGTGATCGGTGGTTGTTGAACAGGTGCCAAGATACCGGCGACAGCCATGTTGTCGAGCGTAAGCTTCAAGACCTTAAAGGTGCGACGGACCGCTAGCGGGGCGTCCGCGGGCGGTATGTGACGCACGCCGAGAGGGAAGAGGTCGTGAGGTACCGTTGGAGTGCGCCGCTGCGTCGCCGCCAGCTGATCGAAAATTAACAAAATCTCGGAGGGGAGCGATTGTGACCTTCTGATTCCGGAAATAGAAGGCACGCGGGGGCGCGAGGCGGAACGGGAGAGGATTCGTTCCACCACCGACGAGAGATTTTGCTAGAACGTTTTTCTTTTCGGCTAATACGAATTACTCCATCTGCGGGAGGAGGCATGTCATGGGATCACATGCGATGCTGCGGCATCTGAAAGATATCATTTACATATAACACCTATGATGATTTTGATAATAGCATCATTATAATAATCTTCTTAAAAATGCTATCAAAATATTTTGAATTTTTAAATTAATTAGAAATGTTTGCTTCTTACTGTAACTGATTTGAATATATATCCAATAAGCATTTTTAACATTCATTGAGCGACTGAGGTAAACACTCGAATCTGTTCTTATTCGACTGATGAGAGCGATATGTGCTTCTATTGCCAATATTTTCTAATGAAACAAACAGTTAAAACGGACTCGCAACTATTAAGGCATTTCAATAAATATTAATTTCCAGCGACAGGTAGTAAACACGAATTCGCCACACAAATTAAAAATATGACTTACACGAACATTTGTATTTTATTTTAACAAAGAATGCCGTAAATAACAAGGCAAAATAATTAAGTAGTTACTTGTGAATAAGTCTACGCATTCCGATAGTTAGCTGAGAGCCTGCATTCTCAATTGAGGTAATGTAACTAAGGAAAACATGAAAATGGAAATGAATTCACAAAATATTTTAGGTTTAATTCCTTTTCGGGTTCGGATTTGTATATTTTCCATAGTAACCGAACAAAAGAAATATGTGCTTTCAACGTTAATTGGTAGTTATACTTCAACAATTTAAAATGACTGTCTTATTCACGATAACAATTTTTATGAATATATTGGGTAATACGTTCTTAAATTCATTTTCATCATCAATAAATTCATAATTTCATTCATAACATCGGCTACTATACTTAGATTATTTGGTTAATAAACACACATTTTCTCACTTTTAATCGAAAATTATTTTTACGCTCTCAAATAATTATTTAGTTATAATCTCTTCTGCACTATAAATGTAAAACCTCCCTTTTCCAACCGCATTTTGTTTTGTAACATTTAAATATCTCCTGGGTAGTTTTCACACTATTTCTAAAATGACACTAACACTTCATCAATAAACTGTAAGTAATATGTATGTACGTATGTATGTATGTATATATGTATATATGTTCTTGGCACAACAGCCCGTGAACGGGCTCAGGCCCACCTGCGACGTCCCTGCCTCGCGGCCATGGGTAAAGGGGGTACGTGTGGTTAGCACGTAGGCATTCCCACGCCGGATCCCGGTCTTCCCAACCTGAGCAGCTAAAATACCCACGTGAAATATCTAAGGTATTGTATTGTATCGGAGAAAAGAACATAAACAGTAAGGTTTGTGCGTATTCCCACAAATGATGTATGTGTGAGGGAAGGAATTCAATAGAATACGTTATTGTCAACCACTTCAAATCGTCACTCGTGAACTCGATCCCTGCCAAACAAAATAAAAAGTTTGCCATCGATTAAAAATTGTAATCTGCTTTATAGCATAGGTACCTGTTGTTTAACAATAATGCCTACTACAATAAAAAAAACACGAAAACGAAACAAGTAACTCCGTTTGCCCACAACACCTTCCATTCTATTGTGCAAACATTCAAAATTTCAAGCTCAGCAAACATGTGAAACAATAACAGACCACAAATTTAATATTCACATATATCGCACCAACATTTCATAAAGGCAGTTTTAATATGTCATGTTAGTTTGGCTTGTCGTTTTCAATTTCAGTTCGCGCCCGTTGACGTCCATTACACAATCGAACAGACACACCCACAATCACGAAACAGAAAAAAGCAACCACCAAAAATGGCACCCCAACATAAACACGATTTTACGCGCCGGAGGTAACAACTGTTTTTGATGCCCCGGAGTCCCATGCCCGGTGACGGAAACCGTGCATTGTTTCAGCTTCTGCGGCCCTCCGGACATGAGTGTCGTAGGGCGGGTGTGCCGCCTCTCTCACCAGCACCGAGTGGCCGGCGCTGAATGAAAAATATTTCGGTCAATTTACGCTCCGAGTACGGCCTATTGGAATGCGTTGAAGGCGCTCGTCGCTTGCGGCGTGGAAGCGGGGCGGAAGGGACGGGACGCGAAGGAGGGGGTGAGGGGGCGGGGAGATGAAAAGGGCGACGGAATGATGGGCGGGGCAGAGGCGGGGACAAACGGAGTGCCAGACGCAGGTGGGGGGAGACACGGCCACGGACAAACGGCGTGAATGGCGGTGAGATTAATTAATTGATACTTCCGGGTTCGTCAACGTCTATGGCCAATAGTCCTGTAAATGTAGATAGACATATTGATTTATTATTTCTGCTGGTAGGTTTATACAATCTGGTGGCAGGACACTACAATTAACATACTACAGTTAGCAATATTGATACAATATAATTTTAAAACACTTTGAGACAATAATAGTAATAATAATAATATGATAACAATAAAGACATTAATAACAATAACATTAATTCTACAATTTATGACTGCCCTGCACAGATATTGTAACACCTCCGCTCATCTGAAAAATGCGCGGATAGCGGCCCGGTTGTAGCTCAGTCGGTCCTTGTCCCTTTACTCGTTTAAAAATTAGGTGATGGAAGGAATTGTTAATTAGATTCTCATGGACATTCAAAATAAACAATTTGATTACTGGTGAAAGACTACGTTTATTCCTGGACAAAGCTGTACCAGGGAAGTTACATTAATAAAATAAAAGAAAGAAGAGATTGAATAAAAAGAAAAAATAAAGATTAAAATTAACAGGAAAGCTTACAACTAGAGAGGAGTACAAAATTATTTTATAACTAGAATTACAATAATAAATGACCATTCGATGTGCCTTGGCGCGGCACCGCGTTGACAAAAATTTAAAGAGGTTAATAGCCCCCAGTTACATTGCCTGAGAGCTTCCGTGTCAAAAGTTCAATGTGCCCGGATGGGCGCGGCGCGGTTTGTGGGCGGCCGGCGCGACCTTCTCTGGAATGCGGGATGGCTTGCACCCTCTCGGGCGGGGCGTCTGGCAGCGTCCGGCGACGTCTGGTGACGTCAGCAGGGGGGACCGTTTGGCGGCGTCTTCGGCGGAGCTTGTAGGTAGCCGGGGATATCGCCCACGATCGCAGGTGCGGAGCACACAACAATGTGTTCCTCCGATCTCAGCGAATGTTCTCAGGCACAAATTCGAAAGTTGCGAAATCCTTCAGAGGCGCAATCGCCTCTTCCCGCGACTGGCTCCCACCCCAGAGAAGTTTCTCAACCAAGTAAAATTTTTTTCTCAAAATTGTCTGAAGTTAACTTTTATCCCCACCCTTTCTCCTCATATGCTCTGGCTCCCTACAACGATCGCGTCGCTATTGGCTAGAGGTGGTGGCGTTGTACACTATATTCGGCCAATAGCGACGGGGGAGTAAAGGAATTTTCCACTCTCTGTTTCTGTCGGAATACAGTGTCCATTTGTTCCGTCTCGAAAATAGGCCACGTCTGTGAAGGGGCCTCCCGACTACAGAATTATTGTTTTGGGTGTCCCCGATCACGACGACAGGCGTTTCAAAAATATCCCAGATGTGGCTGCGTCTGGGCGGTTTTCAATTAACCCTTTAGCCGGCCGTTGGGTAGGGTGTCATAAAAATCCGAAATGGGCCAGGGGATCGTGGCTGTTACTAGAAGGGGGGCTGCGCGCGTGACGCCGTATGTTTTTTTCTCAGTAAAAAAATTTCTTAGGTCTACTTACTCAAGTTAATTTACCTGAATAATTCTGTACCGCTACAATATTTTAACTAATAATTACGCTTTTTAAATACACAGCACTTCACTTCACTACAGTTGCACTTGCACTTCACTTCTCTTTCTACTTCTCTATTGCACTACACTCCACAACACGCCAATACACTCCAATTCAACTACTGCTTTATATATAATTAAATATTGAATAAATTATTCCATTCAATAGTAATGATCACAATACTAATAATAAAAATAACAATTATAATAAAATAATAACTATAATATAATAAATAACTTAGCCTAACTTACTAATTAATAAATTTTATAAATGTCCTTAGTTAATATACGTTTAAAACTTTGTACACTTAGAGGAATGGGTTCCACGGCTGCCATAGGAAACTTATTACAGTCCGTTATTGTTCTGTTTATGAAGGAAATTTTTACAACATCCGTTCTCTGTGGCCTGAACTAAATTTTCTACTTGAGATTTCCTCTTCTAAAGTAAGTGGGTCTATCGAGTCTGCTGAAAATACCCTTCCAAGCTGGATAAAGGGAATACGCTTGGTATAGGGCACAGAGTCTTGCCTTAACCCTCCTGATTTCTAGAGACTGCCAGTCTACTTTCTACCTATTGCTGCGGAAAGTAAGTTTACACGCTCTTCTTTGTACTCTATTCAAATAATCCTTTTGTGAATTTCTGTAAGGGTCCCAACAAATAGCCCCATATTCCATTAATGGACGAACTAGAGATAAGTAAGCTAATTCTTTCGCTTTCGCAGTACTCTTTTTTAGTATTCGCAAAATGCAATGACCTTCAGGCTTTCCCTAAAACAACGTTTTCCTGATTTTCCCAATTTGCTATCAAAAATGATTCCCAGGTACTTACAGGGCAAGACTCTTGAAATATTTTTGTTGCCTAAACGCTATTAGCTTTTACTATATTTGCGGCCCCTACCAAACGTGATGGTTTTGCTTTTTGAACTATTTATTATCATCCTATTTTTTTCTGCCCAGAAATGTAATCTATTTAGATCTTTCTGCAAAATATCCTCGTCCACGTTTGATTGATTAACTGCATATATTATACAGTCATCTGCAAATAGTCTTACCTTGGAACAAAATCTGGCAGGTCGTTTACAAAAGCGAGAAACAGAAGTGGTCCAATAACGCTTCATTGAGGGATCCTTGAAGTTACCTCTGACACCGTTGAAAATTGCTGTCCAACTCGGACTTTCTGTTTCCTGTCTCGAAGAAGCCAGTCAATCCACGCTACAACTCTGGTGTCAACTCTGGTGGCATTAATTTATGAACTAGTTTATCGTGTGGGACAACATCAAATACCTTCGCAATATCTATTATTAAGGCATCCACCCTCCCACTATCATCAACTGCATCTGCTATATCCTGAAACAATGATACTATCTGACTCTCGCAAGAGAAACCATTCCTTAAACCATGCTAAAACCATGCCATTATTTTTGTTCCCATTCTTGTCTAATATAGCTAGTTATCAAATGTTCCATTAGGTTACATACAACTGACGTAAGACATACCGGTCTATAATTTGCTAAAACAGTTCTGTCACCATTCTTACAAATCGGAACAACAGTAGTTAGCTTCCAATCTTCGAGCACGCTTGAATTGATCGAAACATGAAATAATCTTGTTAGATACGGTAATATTGCCTCTCCATTGAGTTTAATTATATCCGTTGAAATGGCATCTGGATCCCGCGACTTTCCAATTTGCATATATTTAATTCGCTTTCGCAATGCATTTACGTATATATTAAATCGATTTGATACAACCTCCTTCGATATCTGGGTATGGTGAGATTTTGTTTTAAAAACGGAACTGAAGAAGGCATTAAATGCGTCTGCTTTTTCCCGATCATCTATTAGTAACTCGTTCTCGGCATCTCTAACGATAGGAATTTCTTCTTTATTTCCTCTTCTTCTGCGAACATATTTGTAAAACCCTGACCTGTGATGTTTAAACCATGTAGTGAATGTTTTGGAGTGGCTGGGTCCTCAGCAGGATGGTGATATTTGGCGCCCACCTATATGTCGGCTTCCTGATTTTTCTCTCCAAGTATCTCCTCTCAGGAGGGCTCTTCCCATATCGAGACGCTTAATACGCACATAGGCGGCAACATTAATTCAAATTTGGCACGCTGAATCACTCTAAGGCTACTCTATGAAGGTATTTAAGAAGAAAAGATTATACATTTCAAACTTAGTGCCTTCGAGCTCGAAAGCGCCAAGTTTGAAATGTGCGATCTTTTCTTCTTAAATACCTTCAAAGAGTAGCGAAACTGCCTGTGCTCGAAGCGTGGCGCCCAATTTGAATTAATTTGGCCGCCTATGCCTACATAATTCCCGCCCGCGAAACGAATCGACCCAGTCTAAAAAGTGTAGGGCTATGGCGCCATAGAACCGGCAGTCATTGTCTGTAGGCAGTGAAGTGGCCCACCCTGTTTCGATTCATTGGCTTTGGACACGTTTGAACAAACTCCGAGGCGCAGAGTGTTAATGCAGTTGTCGGTACTGATTCTAATAAATAATTGTAAGAGCGTCACAAAGTTTAAAATTGGACATCAAAGAAATGACTAGAGAGAGATTTGAATGCGTTTAGTTTAAACCGAATGCTTATTTACTTGCATCCAAAATGCGAGATTTGATAGGAATCATAATAAAGAGAGAATCGCGTTCCCGTGCCCCGTAGGGAAAGTGAAAAATTAATCAACAGGGTACAAAGCGTATCCTTGGCAATTCAAACAGAGAAAAGAAAAGTAAACAAACAAACAAACAAAACAAACACGATAGTTGGGCGAACGCGTGACACAAAAATCCCATTTCTAAGCGTGTTGTCCCGCCAATGGGCAAGGGAAAATTAAAAAATGAGGGATACAAGAAAAAAAAATGAGTTAAGATATAATTACCACAGTTTGTGTCACAGGGCGAATTCGTGACTCGAAAATTAAAATAAGTTTTTTGGCGCTGTGAACCACCAAAGCGAAGGAGAAAAGATCAAAACTCAAAAGAAACTAAGTATGGTTATTGATCGATGCCTGAATGCACCTTTAAAAAACAAGCTCCGCGAGTCACGTCACCAACACGAATGAAAAATTAAAAAAGGGAACAAACCCAGTACCTATGATACTGTTAAACAATGGAGTTTGGCACATCATATTTTATAATTATCAACTGAATATACAAACTAGTTTGCGAGACCACCTTCTTTTCTTGAAGCTGGGTAGTATGCTGCAGACATTTAAAACTACTGTTTTTGTCAGAATGGCAATTACGAACACCTTCCCAGAACTCGAGCAATAAGGTGGTCAAAATAAAGTTCTGAAGCAAACCATTCTGTCAGAGTTTGGTTAAGTAGACAGATTTATTGAGCTCTTGGTCGCGCGTACGAACGAGGAGATGCTAATTCTTTTTTAACTGCTGGCTCCAAGCCGCGATAATTGTTGTTCCAGCAGTTATTTCATTTCGTACTGTATCTACAATTTGAGGATAAGCTTTGCTGTGAGATCAGATAGGTCAATACGATGAAACTTTCAGTGCCTGCTGTTCTTATGTGTTTGTGTGTGTGTGTGTGTGTGTGTAGATAAGCGAGTTTTTGTTACAATTAGATATTCTGTCATCACCACTTTTGCTTCACAGGACAGGGCAGAAGCGTTGGGCGTAATCTATTTTGATTTTATTTAAAAAAACAAACAAAGGAAATAACAAATAGAAAGTCGTGGGTGGCTCGGGTAGACTCAGATTACCGGAAACACCAAGGTCCGTGGCAATATCTGAAAATGATATGCCCCCTGAGGTATTACTAGAATCAGAAATAAAGTTTCTTTGGCAAAATACATTATTTTTTGCTGGACTTGTGGTCGTTCACGACGCTGTTTTGACTTGTACCGTGTTAACGTTGCCTGCAGTCAGGGAAAGTCAGAATGATGATTCCAACTTTCCACGAAGGTGGAGGAGAATCGTCAATTAAAATGACCAGATCACCTTTCTTCACATTCGGAGAAACATATTTCCATTTTGGGTGAGCTTGTAGTAAGGTAACATTCTGGTCCAGAACTTCCTAATAATGTTCAATTGCCCTTTCACCGTGTGATAACGACGAGTTGTTGACAACTTCTGCATTGATTCTTCATCAAAAGCAAGTGAGTTAAGCGAAAGTCCGTATATTAAAGGATTAGGAGTTATTATGAAAGCTTAGGTATCCTTCTCAGAGCAAAGAGTCAAGGGTCGTGAGTTTAACATGTGTTATTGTATATCTGTGTCAACAGAGCATGCAATTCAGAAAGTGAAATACAATTTTGCCCAAGAGGGTTTCAAGGGGCATTTTAAGGAGCCTTCATCAGCCTCTGCCAGACCATTACGAAATAGAGAGCGCGGTGGGCAGAACTGCCATTCTGCTCCATGCACAGCGAGGAAAGTTTTGATAATCGAGTGTTCCTGCTGTTTGCTAAAAATCTTTGATAGCTCAGCCGCTACGCTTTCACAAACGTTTTAGCATCATCGCTATATATGATTCTGCGGAAGACCCTACGGGACCCGAATCTTTTCAGAGACGTTATAAATTGCGTTTGCGATCAGATCCTCCACTATGTCAACCGCCTCTGTGGCATGACAGACAAATACCACGACCCAAGACTTACAACGAGCCCTGCACCTATCAATCACTGGTTTTGTTAGAAATAGTCCAGACTGAGGTCAACGTCAATGGCTTTGACTGCGTAGTTCTCGAAGCTGGAAGGCCACCCATTATTTGTGAGTATGGCTTTGCCCACCATCTAATGCAAGGCAAGCAATAATGAATTAAAGTATTCAATATTATTCGAATAGAAGGAATCCAAAATCTTTGTCTAGCATTTTACACGGTCATCCAATTGACATCCAGCATGCAAGTAAGTTAGGTGAATCATAGTGACGAGGGCTCTTGTAGAAGCATGTTCGCGAGGGAGAATAATTTGCTTTTTTGCTTCTTGGGCATTACAGAATGTCTCATGACTTTCAAATTAACAATAAACATGCCATCTATTCAAAACTACATTAAGCTGGAAGTCATTTTATCCACTTATGCTGCTACAGCCTCTCCTGAAAATATTGCTTTATCAAAACCAGATATTTACATTTCTTTAATTTTAGCAACAATCTATTTATTATTTAAATTCAGATTCAGAAAATTATTAAAGTAGAGATTCGATTCCAATAAATTTCTTTTTAACTTGTAGTCTTGCCTTACGCATTAACTAGTTTGACTTAGTGGTAGTATCGACAGGTGGTAGTATTCCTTGCAGATTCTGGTAACGCCAATTGAACGAAATAAATATGGTAGGTAGTCCTCGTACTCTTCCTGATCCCTATTGCACGGTGTCGTCAATCCCGCAGCATCTTCATGAGGGGGGCGCGATGCGGACGCGATGCGCCGGATTCCTGCGGCTCCAAGAGGAAATGAAGAGTTTCTTCAGGGGAAGAAATTGCTCTCTTCACTACTGCCTAACCTCATACCCACTTTACGAAAAACGAAAGACTAAATTCGAAGGAGCAGGCCAAAACCTGTTCCTTCTTTAGGATAAACAAAAGATAACGCATTCACTACTATCATTAACAATTTATATTGTTGAAGCAAGAATCGCTTTACCACGTTATGAGAAGGTAATTTCTGAAGACCTAATTGTTTCTTTACATTGGTTGTACTTAGTAACACAGTAAGGTTAAACACTTCAACTAATAAAAACGTATAATTTCACAACAAATATTATTACTTTTATTGCCAAAATTATCACAAAAGTTGTCAAATTTTGAATATAGCAGTATATACCATCACAAATAGTTGAATGTTATAGACCATGAAAACCATTGGTACGAGGGTTGCCTTTTATATTTCAGGATTAGAGAACAAAAATTAATCATCTAAAATCTTAAAAACTTTATTGTTTTTCAAAATATTCCCCATGAAGACATATACACTATTGCATGCGTTTGAACCAATTGTCGAAGCACGTTTGCCCCTCTGATTGAGGTATCTCCAAATCATGCATTCTGAATGCAGCAACCGCTTCTTCAGGTGTCGAAAATCGTTGACCTCTCAGTTTGTTTTTTACGTACGGGAATAAAAAGAAGTCATTCGGTACCAAGTCAGTACTATACGGCGGATGACTCATCAAATCGATGTTTTGGGTGCTCAAAAATGCGGTTGTTTGAGCCGATGTGTGAGAGCTCGCATTGTCGTGGTGAAGAGTGATCCGTCTTCGGCGGTTGGTTATTCTGATTTCTTGGATGACAGCTGGCAAACAAATCGATGTGTACCACTCAGAATTGACTGTTCTGCGTTGTTCTAGTGGTACGGTTGCGACATGTCCAGTTTTTTCGAAGAAACAGACGACCATCTGTTTGGAAGTGCTTCGTGCGCGAACAACTTTTGTTGGATTTTGCTCATCTTGAAACACCCATACAGTCGACTGCTGTTTACTTTCGAGATCATACGCATAAATCCACGATTCATCACCTGCCACGATGTTATAGACGTGTTTTGAAGCACCACGATCGTATTTTTTGAGCATTTCTTTCGACTAATTGACACGAGCCTTTTTTTGAGCGATTGACAGATTGTGTGGGATCCAACGCGAACAAATTTTTTTGACAGTCAAATGCTCGTGCAATATTGAATGTATGCTGGTCCCACTAATGCCTAAGGTTGTCTCAATCTCACGATAGGTCACATGATCTTTCAATATCAGTTCACGCACAGCATCGATGGTTTTCGGAACAATTGATTTTGGACGACCTTCGCGAAATTCGTCTTGGAGTGAACTATGACCACGATTGGATTCACCATTCCATTGATAAACACTGGACCTTGATAGAGCTTCATTGCCAAAAATTGAATCAAGTTCATCCATGCACTGTTGCTGAGTTAATTCACGTCGAAAGTTGTAAACAATAATTGCACGAAAATGTTCACGATTTAATTCCATTTATGGGCCAATATGAATCTTTTAAGTTACTGTAAACAACAAACATATAGCGCTCGTATGTCAAAACGTTCTGAGTACGTATAACCTCAAAACATCCAACTTTACGATAGAGCTGTCAGTTGCCAGAATGAAACAAGAGGGTTGCCAAATCCCGAAACATAAAAGGCAACCTTCGTATTATTAATGTTTTGAGACTTCTTGAAACTATGAAAAAATATGCCTAACTACGATTAACGTTAACTTTGATATGTACACAATTTTTATGAACAATTAATAATAAATCTCCTCATGTCAAAACAGGTTTAATTCACTTATTTACTGAGACAATTTTCTGTGAAATATTCTACAGCAATGTGCTTCGAGTAAGAACGCTACTACTTCTCAATGTGAATTATTAAAATCACAAAATGTCAAAACGTTGTAAAACGTTCAAGAGGATGAGTCTCTTCATTACTTCTGTAACTGGTGCGTTCAGCGAAAAGCAAGAATAACATTTAAGAATGAATAATCTCCAAATGTAGAGAAATTTGATAAACTGCGAGAGCTATACTGCAAGACTGATGTTTATGATCAAAGGATCTCATATTGCATTTGAGAATAAACCTGTATTTATTAACAAGCCAGTTTTAAAGATACTTGGCTGCAATAACTTCATATTTCTTTTCTTCTTTCTTCAAATCTCTAATAACTGTAGATAAAAAGTGACAGATGAATCCTATTTTGAATTATTTAAATATATTTCAAAGATAAATTATTAATTAAGGTAATATTTAATTCTTATCTTAATCTCATTAATAATTAAAGTAATATCACGGTTGTAATTTGTTGAAGCGAACTTACGGTTGTAATTTGTTGAATAATTTACTGTCATAAACTTCAGTATTTTCAGATGTCTACAATTTTGGTTTAATGAAACAAACATTTATATACAACTCTTTAAAAATCATCCGTGATCTCGAATATATTCGTAACACGTTTGTCTAATCCCAACCATCTTTAGTACACGTATACTTCACAGTCTCAACAGAATTTATTTTAATAATTCTAACAGATGGAAAATATTTTGGAATATACAAATATTCCAATATAGAAAGATTTCACCTATTAACTGTTTCCACGCGCGAATACATTTGCTTCTTTATATAAATAAGGCAGAATCGAGACCGAGTTCTGAAAGAGAAACCGGATACCTCCGCCCATACGACCAATAAATTTATGTGTGACGGTAGCCCACACAAGCGAACGTCCTCAGGTCTCCGAGAGCTAATTTCGTTCCATAAAATGCTTTGATTCTCATTTAGCGCTTTCCCAGTTTAGGCAACAGCATCCGCTAGCTGTGCGGAACGCAAATATTATAATGTAATTCATGCGCGGTGCTTCGCTACGGAGAACATAAAGTATTAATTACGCTTTTCACTGCCGTGAAACTCCATCGCCTGAGGACACCACGCACATGTTCTAATTTTCACTCGTTTCTCTCCGTCTCTCTCTTCCTCTATGTCTCTCTGTCTTTCTCACTCACCCACATTCTCTCGGCGTCCATTCTCACACCGATGCACATCCCACAGCACGCTTTTAACTTACACCTATTTAGAAAAAGAATACGTACATACTTTTCATGAATATTACCTGAGGGACAATTTGTTTTACATGCTGAAGTGTGTAGTTTTTAATAATTTTTGGTAATAGTTAAAAACTAGTGCTCTGCAACAGCGAAAACGTTGATGTCGCGTGTGTTGCAAATAGGGCTCTGGAGCAGAAAAAAAGCTTTGTAAAGGCACGCCTTAATATTAGGGCCTCTTTTTCTCTTTCACGTCGCATAAAGTCAGTTATGTCGTAAATAGAGATGAACTGAGCATGAGAATATAGTCATAACAGGTATGATAAATTGAGGATTGACATAACAAAATATTTACATTTGTCAGTCGAAATGAAAACTGTTTCATTGTTTTTGTATTTGTCCAAATATTCTGGATATCTAACGAAACCTTTGTTACCTCTGACATAGCTACAGATATGTTTTAAATATCGTATTAAATATCGTTCTTCACTCCTGTTTTATCCAAATTTGCAACTACTATATTACTTATTTAGTTCTCCATCAATTTATGAGTGTACTTATGTGTGAAAAACGATATTTAATAATACGTACACTCATAAATTGATGGAGAACTAAATAAGTAATATAGAAGTTGCAAATTTGGATACAACAGGAATGAAAAACGATATTTAATTAAAAAATCTATCCTATTCTTCTTTTGACCGGGCGAGGTGTTTTGTTCCTTAGTAAGTTTGATTCACTGAATTCTAACAACCAGATAATTTTTTGTACGGTTTTACAAAAGTTTGAAGAGATGTGTTTCTGTACAGAACATTACGCAAACATAATAGTATTTCTACACAAATATACAGGTATTCTAACCAGATGTTGACACCTGGTAAACAAGATTATTTAAAAAGTCTGTAAAACAAAATTCAAATTTTAACATGCTATTACAATATTTTATTTATAACTTTTATATTGTATTATTAGTTACTAACCCTTTATTTTCATAAATGTATTTTAAACGCTTATAATATTTGAATAACAGTTCAGAGAAATGAAATCATTAAAGGGTTCATAAAACATTCATTTGATTATTACGTTGATCTCATAAGCCGTTCCACTTAGATTTTTTCAAACAAATGTCTTAAGAATGAAATTTGCTGTGAGTTGTTAGAACTTTAATGAATCTACATGGCACTCCAGACACACTTCTGTCTCCTCTTTCACTGTGCAGACGCACCACGGAGAGTAGCAAGGCGAATCGATTCTCAGTAAATGAAGCGAGCTCAAGGGCGGATGGTGGCTGCACGAGTATGTTCCAGCGCTCTGCGAACCGACATCTGTCTGCAAGATGAAAAATTAACTGCCTTGCAGATCCACTGACACGGCCGCTCGCATTCTTCGCGAGCCGCAAAATGGGAGCACCAAAAATCGTGATGTATGTGCCCAACAGTTTTATCTCCGGCCAGCGGGAGTCGATTTCTGCGAGACCATTACAACGCTCGTGGTACTTGGCATTGCAAGCTGACGCGGGGTGATATGCTCATGATATTTAATATGGAGCGCTGCTCTGATGCATATGGTGAGGCGGCGTTTTCTTTGTTATAACCTCACGAATCTAAAGCAAATTGAACAGCAACTTCGAGGGAAATAAAACGTACTTGTTGAATTATAGTGATTTAAAATTCTCAGGTGCCATAGGGGCAGACACGTCATTTTGTTATTGATAAACTGACATTTACTCAAAAATTGATATTACAAATGTAGGAAACACTAAGTGTATGTCGACCCTTACAATTGCAAATTGAAAAACGTAATGTTAAAAGGCAGAAGTACAGAAATTCAAACCTATGGAAGACGAAATTCTGAAATTGAAGAGCAAACTTTCTAACAATTAAGGTGGGGAATTATTATTTACATTACACGTCAACTCTTCCAATGATAGCATTACTAAAAACGAACAACACGGTTCCGAGATGTTATATTATAAAATTTCATGAAAGAGTTCATTTGTGCAACCTGGAGTTTACACGTGTCTGTTTAATGGAAAGCAAACATCTATCAGCTTCTCTCAGTTATGTTCAGAATGAAATAATGAGCGTGAAAATATCCCGAAACACGTTGCAACATTTTTCATTGACATTCTCAATTTCAAAGATTAACCGTAATATTTCATTTGCAAATAGCGAGTATGCGAGCGCAAAATGCGAGTAGTTCAAATCCACCAAAACCTATAGAGGCCCTCAGTGTGCAAAGAAAAAAAGTCAGGTTGTGCTGCCTCTTCAAGGCGTTCAGTACGTCACCTGCATGGCCAGAAGTAACGAATAGACTAGACTCCCCTTCACGATTTGGGAGAAACGATCACAAATGCAATATAAAAGGTAGATGTCAGAGATCCGACGTAGGGAAATATTCATTTGTAAATCGTAGGGTTAAAAATTGGAATGAAATCCCTGCAGCAGTCGTAGAGCCTTTTCGTGGCTCTATTGGTGTTTTTAGAAGACGACTTAATAAGTACTTCTAGAGGATGTATTTTACCGCACAGCTCAGAATCAATAATTCAAGTGATTTGTAGCGTATTCCTCATTTATTTGTAGGCATGTATGCAATGTAGGGCAAGTGTGTGTTTGTGTTATGTGTGAACGTGAGAATGAGCATTCATGTATAAAAATGTATTTGTCTGTGTGCGAGTGTGTGTGTGTGTGTATATATATATATATATATATATATATATATATATATATATGTGTATATATATATATATACATATAGTGGCGTTATGGGATTATACAACCCCATAACACCACCGTTTCGTCGGCATGAACACCCACAGGCAGCGAGGATAGAAGGCGCGGTAAATTAGAGTGCCTAAACGCGCAGCCTGGTATCCGTTGCCTGTACTAATTTAGACGAACTTGCAAGAAACGTTTTTCTTGGTGAAGGGTTGAAGGAGGAGAAATTCCCCCGCCACGGAGAATTTCCCCAGGCATCTCAAAATAAATAGGCTGACGCGCGAGCGGAAGCTCTCTTTTTCCTTGCCAACACGCGTCGAGACAGCAGCTCTTCAGATTGTCGCCGTTCGTCGGGTAAGCAGCATTTGCATCACCGCTCGTCAACGGCAGCATAGATATCGTTTGCCGCCGCAACAACTGTTAGATAGGAGTTTTCGGCGTCGAACAGACGTGCTAGTTAGACGTCCGCGAGATTTGAATATTTAGGAAAGTATTTCCTCAATTAGCATCACGGGAAGTAAAGTTAACCGTTGTGCAAAACATTGAAAGTTATTATTTAACAAAGTAAAGTAGCAGCGAGCGAGGAACTTGTGCTAGTATTCACGGAAGTGCAAGAGGCATTTGTTCACCACGAGGGTGTAATCAGAGTCGACGGTAGCAGCCGAGGGAGAAGAAGAGGCCGATTAGGGAAAAGCGAAAGGAGAAGAAGAAGACGAGGGAGAAGAAGAGGCCGACCACGAGGACGGAAGAATGCGCAAGAGGACGGCGTACGGCGCAGACGCTGGAATCCCGCAACCTCGTTGCAGAATTCAGCGTGTGACCTTCCCGGCAGGAAACGGCCGTTTTTCGAGGTAACATTCAAATCCAACGAAAAGTAGGTCAAGTTCACGTCGGCAGGGAAAAGACTAGTAGAGGAAAGTGCAGTAAATTGAGGACACGGGTGAAAACAAGTTATAGCATTGCAGGAGGAGATTTTGTTGCATTATTGCCTGCCTCAAACTTTTTATTGGAACAATTATTATTCTGCTGTTAGCAGTTACGATTAAATTATAGTTGAGAGTAATGCACTTGCCACATTTTGTTCTTCGCATGTAATATTTTTCTTTTAAAAGCAAGAGATTGTAAACTGAATTTGGTTCCATGTGCAAATGTAACTAGGATAGCTTAAATTTAGACATAAATAATTTTCAAAGGGAATTCCCGAGTGTAGGTTAGAGAAATTGTTTCAGAGAATTAATATTGAAGAAAATGATGTGTTTATTCATTCAATGAACTGTGAAGGTTTCTATTTGTGATTTTTTTGATTATTTTGTAAAGTGTGATTCTATTTTTGATTTTGTCTTTGTCATTAATTCATGCCACAAAGTTTTTTGGGTAAATTATATGCTCGTTTATGTGCAATTTGTGTGATTTTATTGTGTCAAGGGTTCAAACCTTTCTCGTACCCTAAAGATCCTGCTCCCGAGATTTTAAGCTCGCTTCACGAGCATAATATCTTATCAACCCACTTACAGTTCATGCGGATGTGTGTGGTGAAGGTACAAGTTTGTACAATAGAGGGGGTGTTAGAATATATATATATATATATATATATATATATATATATATATATATATATATATATATATATGCCGATCAGATGGCCGAGATCGCTAAGGCAGTAGTGCCGGAGTGGTTTCGGACCAGAAGATCGCGGGTTCGAGTCCCGCCTCGGGCATGGGTGTATTTGTGTGTGTTTGTATGAGTGTGTCGCCCTTTGACCCCTCATTATCATCATCATTTCATCTTTCATACCCCCAGAGCTAACAACCCTGGGGGATAAAAATTGGATTCAGTAAAAAATACTGATCCCCCCCAATTGAAGTTACATGCACCTGCTACCGCGATATATGATACTGAGCCACGGTAAATGCAGGATGTATGAACGCGTGGTCCTAGTTGGCCGATTCGCGAGGAATATATATATATATATATATATATATATATATATATGTGTGTGTGTGTGTGTGTGTGTGTGTATGTGCTATAGATGTGTACAGGTCTGTGTATATTTATATACTGGGTGTATATGATCGAAAGGATTGTATTGTAAATTGTTTTTAAATTGTAAGTGTATATATATTGCAAAACTGTAGGGTTATGGCTACCACTTGGCAATCAGCCAATTGTAGCCAAATAAATATTATTATTATTATTATTATTATTATTATTATTATTATTATAAATAGGCATATACTATAAAAACGAATGTTTACTGAACCGCGGTCGAAACAATTCTTGGTTATAAGGCTTATATGACAATATCACTCTAACACACATTCATGTTAATAGAGTATTAATTTCAAATAAATAACTCAGTTTTAAAATAAAGTAATGTGTTGGCAGTAAGAATGATTGACAGGAACCTTGAGCCATGAGCCATAATGCTAGCATCATACAAGAATATTTGCAACTCTACATGTTAAGCTTTTCTCGATCTATGGCAGAGAAGCCGGTGGAGGAGGAAGAGAAGAAGGAGAGGGAATAGGAAAAGGACAAAAAGCGGAGGAGCATTGGAAAGGAGAAGAAGAAGAGACGACACATGATCAGAAGAAAGAAGAAAAGGAAGGAGAAGGGTAAAAGTAAGGAAGAGAAGGAGACGGGAAGGAGAACAAGAAATAGAAAATACGAGATGTAATGAGTAATGAGTATTGTTCGAGGCCTGCCTTGCGTTTTTCGGGTTGAGTGGACTGTATATTTTTGATTATTACTGTTGTGACCAGAAACAACAAAGAATAACACGGTTTCTTAAAAACGTGTTTTATTCCACAATCCAAAAAGCAAATCCAATAACAAAAGCCAAGTCAAAACAAAATTCCTGGAGATAGTCCGTGTACGTCGCGCAGTTCACCAATTCACCGTGGGGCAGTCCAAAATCCGTATGCACTTCGACGTATCACTGTATCACTCACTATACTCTCGCTGGCGCTCGCTTATCGACTGACTGCTGCTTGCCCGAGCGGCCTTTTATATCCCGCTCGGGGCGAAGGTCCGCCGGCCAACCCCGTGATACGGGTGAGTTCTCCCGCGCCGATGTTTGCCCGAGCGTAACGGAGCTGCCGAGTTGTCGAGCAGCACTCTCTCTCGGGCGGTGTTGGTACTGTCCTCTGGCGGTGACTTCAAAAGTGCCTGTTCGGCCACGGCAAATACAATCTCGAATCCCTTATGAGAGCTCTTGCAAGATGCAGGGTGCGTTTCAGATTCAGTTAGAAACAAACAAATTGCAAAACATGTTTATTCACTTAAAGATGTGATGATGAACACAACACACAATTACAGTTTTGACAGTTCACTTTCAATTAAACTCTTTAACTTGTGTTTAACTTCAGCCACAGTTCAAATACTTATAATACAAAACCTTACGTTCGAGTGATTCAACCTTGCGTTCAGTATCAAATGAAAGACCCTATACCAGGGAAATTGTTTCTACTTTACGAAATCTGAAGCAGCGCATGCGAAACTTGTGTTTAATTACTGTATTCAACTCACACCGCCTATACAGAATACTTACGTGAAGGAATAAATACCACCTCACAGAATCGGAGGCAACATGCGCGGAACACAAGCTGTATTCTATGCAGATTGCAGATAGGTTCCGTGGCGGCGACGCACAGGGAGGAACGTTTGCGCGTAGGGCACGAGGAGGGGAATGGCAATAGCCTATCATGGATTAGTATTTCATATATAATATGTTCAGAAGCTTCCAGAAAGCTTGGTCAATTGCAACGGCGACGCGTGATGCAACACGCAAGATTTCGGGGAAGCCCCGAGAAGCGACCGCTCGCCGACCCACGCGCTTCCGCTGGCGCGAGGCCTTGCGTCCAAAGCTAAGCAGATGCAATACATTTCTCTATGATTCTCTTGTTTTGCTGTGTGGGCCAGAACAAGTAGTAGCAAGCGAATGAGAGGGCGAGAAGGGAGTGAGCTCCGATGGGGCGGAAGGGCGCATAGGGCCGGAGGCCGAGGGCCTTCCCGGCGCTGCAGCAGGAGGGGCTATCAAACTCCACGACCTTTCTCCAACACCGCCCTTCCCCCCCCCACACCCGTGGGGCTAAGATGGTCAGATTTTGATCATCTCGTTACCACGAATTCGCTTCATTTATTCCTTTTTTCTACACCGTTCTGAGCGATCCTTATTTTGAAACTATTCGTGAAAAATACGACACGTCAATACTTGAGAAAAAAGCTGTAGAGACAGAAATCAGTGGATCTAAAATGTCTTAAGCTACTGAAGTTTCACTACTAGAATATTAAACAATTATGAGTCTTAAAGGGCTAATGACTTATCAGATCGTAATAGGTGCATTAAATATATTACTGTCATTTATACATTTTTTGCATGTTATATTCCTTTGGGTGGCATTTCACTAATATATTCCTGGTAAATTAATATTTCTATAGTTTGAAACATACATCATACCTACTATATTAGTTTGATGAAATATTCACATTTTCCGATATAATTTTAAGAACTAATAACTAATTTTTCTCATAAGTAGCGACTTTTGTGAGAATATTTTTGTTATTTATAGGCCTTTTAACAAAAAGTATTTTATTCCAGGAAATATACCACTACTCCGTACGGTCAATCATGTGTATATTCTCTGTCAAAAATGTCCGTCAGTTATATTCGGTTACAAAAACACTTCTTTTTTCAATTTCCACATAAAAGTATAATATAAAATTTCTCAATAAGCAGTGGGCATAGACTTCACTTCACAATATGTCGACGCGAGTTTGCAGCAATCAATTCAAGTTCATTCTGCTTGGAATCGTGGAATAGCAAACTGAATTTACTTGGAATCAGACCTACTGTGTTTCTCTTTCAAATCCTTGCTAATTAAATTGCAGCAAAGGCATCGTGAAATCTCAATTAGAGCAACTGTTTGCAAGAAAATGGCCTCTTTCGTCGCATGGCGAGGGAAGGCGTAGCAGCGAAGTGGCTCGGAGGAAACGCAAAGTAACCCGGAGGCTGTAAGACGCGGTCCAATTGAAAGAGTAGTTCACCGTGTTCAAGGCAATTGAAACAAACTCAAGTGCCAGTTGTACCTTCCCAAGTTTCTGGGAGAGACTTCTTCTAGATGTCGGTGTAAATTAAAACCTAAGTGAGACGGATGTGTGAAGTGCTATTGAGAAATATAAAATAATACCTATGAAATTCCAACGACATTTTCAGTTATTGATAAAAATCTGTGATATTATTATGAATATTACCAACTAATAATCTTTTTAATATGTTAGAATTTTACTCTTATTTTCTATTATTTCATAAATTGAACGTATATTTTCAGTGTTCTCATATGTACATTCGTATTATATGAACGTATATTTTCGATGTTGCAAGTTGATCTGTATTACAATTACAATATATAAATTAATATTATTTCAAACGAGATGTTTTCAATATATTTAACATCAATTGCGTGAAAATGATTAATTTATAGCATTCTCGTAGCTAAATAGTTTTACTCAACCATCATGAATTATTTTAGAAAATGGTTGAAGAAACATCTCTTTAGATAAGCACTCAACTAATTTCGTGTTCCAACTCCGTGAAGCGTAGTTTTAAAGATATTTACTGTCACTCATGTTTCTGTTTATCTTGGTACTTTACCATCCTGTCGGGAAACCCAAGCATACGAACTCTGCAGCAAGAGCTCTGTTGCGGACCTTCCTCCCCTTTGACAAGGCCGTCGCGCCACCGCCTGTCATGAACACCACCGTCCTTACTCTCTGTCCTTGCGCCCGCCGCCGCTGTCATTGTCACGGCCGTCTGCGTCTCAGACGTTTGCTCTCGCCTTCATCTCGACCTCGCCCGTCCACTCCCGCCTTGACGTCGTCACTCATCCGTCCATCGCCATCTTCCCCGCCGCCGAGCCGCTCTCCACTGCTGTCGGCAACGCCCCACGCCCCTGCCTCGCTAGCGCTGGAAGTCATTAAACGCTTCGCGAGTTCGAAGAGTTGCGTTTGTTTTCCTTTCCGCTGTGCTTTGGGCTTGCAGAGCCTCGGGCGCTGTCAGGGAGCACGCCTCCGCCTCCTACCCGCCCCACCTTTCCTCTTCCCCTTTCTCTTTCGTTTCATTTATTCCTTCCCTTTCTTCATGACCTTTCCAGTACTTTTTCTCTACTATTAAGAACATTTTTGAATCGGCAATAAATCTAATATTGCCTAGATTCGCGCAGAAGGACTCTGAATTATTCCAGTACAGTCATATTGCTCCTTATTACTGCACAAGCCAAAAGTGTAGTAGTTAGGCCGCGCACGCAAAGGAAAGGGGCGCAGTAAATTAGATAAACTGGAAGCGCGAATTAATTTATGCAACGAGGCGTGTGAAAATAGAAAAAGAAGGCATCTCCAAGAAGGTTCAAGCGTACGTGCGAAAGATATGGTCTTGGATGGAAGGCAGGGCGTGTAGGTGCGAAGGTTCTGGGTTCAGCGTGGGACTTCGAACAGTCGACGCAGCAAGTGAAGAATTCGGTGAAACGTTGGAGAAGCAACAACCTTGAATCGGCGAGGTCATCTGGCAGCGAGCATCGCAGCGTCGGTGAGACACGTGCGTTTGTACCACAGCAGTTTCGTTAGAAAAAAAAGCGTTCGCAGCAACGCGACAGTTCACTAAAATAGCTTAAAGTGGCAAACATTTTGTTATGCATAATAGTAGAGCAAGTGAAATCCCGAATTATTTAGGCGGTTGAAAAGGGAGGGCCATACCTTGTACTGTTTTACGTGAAAGGTGATTTAATTGTTGTACGTTCCTTTTTGTAATTTTGAGGGAAGTTAGAATTGTGTATTGTAAGGTTTCTATTTTTGTTCTATGTATTCTCTGTAAAAGTGTGTTCATTTTTTGTCGTGTAATTGTGCCACCAAATTTTATAGGTAAATTATACGCTCGTTTGTTCACAATCTTTGCAATTTATTGTGTCGAGGGTTCAGACCTTTCTCGTGCTCGTGCTCTCGTGCTCGACCTTTCTCTGCTGCTGAACGTGGGAAGTTGGGGGTAGGCGTGTTAGAATATATATATATATATATATATATATATATATATATATATATATATATATATATATGTGTGTGTATTGTGGCGTTATGAGATTATACAACCCCATAACACCACCGTTTCGTCGGCATGAACACCCACAGGCAGCGAGGATAGAAGGCGCGGTAAATTAGAGTGCCTAAACGCGCAGCCTGGTATCCGTTGCTCGTACTAGTCACCACGAACTATCAAGCAACGTTTTTCTTGGTGAAGGGTTGAAGGAGGAGAAATTCCCCCGCCACGGAGAATTTCCCCAGGCAACGCCAATAAATAGGCTGACGCGCAAGCGGAAGCTCTCTCTTTCCTTGCCAACACGCGTCGAGACAGCAGCTCTTCAGATTGTCGCCGTTCGTCGGGTAAGCAGCATTTGCATCACCGCTCGTCAACGGCACCGTAGATATGGTTTGCCGCCGCAACAACTGTTAGATAGGAGTTTTCGGCTTCAAACAGACGTACTAGTTAGACGTCCGCGAGATTTGAATATTTAGGAAAGTATTTCCTCAATTAGCATCACGGGAAGTAAAGTTAACCGTTGTGCAAAACATTGAAAGTTATTATTTAACAAAGTAAAAGTAGCAGCGAACGAGGAACTTGTGCTAGTATTCACGGAAGTGCAAGAGACATTTGTTCACCACGAGGGCGTAATCGGAGTCGACGGTAGCAGCCGAGGGAGAAGAAGAGGCCGATTAGGGAAAAGCGAAAGGAGAAGAAGAAGACGAGGGAGAAGAAGAGGCCGACCACGAGAACGGAAGAAAGCGCAAGAGGACGGCGTACGGCGCAGACGCTGGAATCCCGCAACCTCGTTGCAGAATTCAGCGTGTGACCTTCCCGGCAGGAAACGGCCGTTTTTCGAGGTAACATTCAAATCCAACGAAAAGTAGGTCAAGTTCACGTCGGCAGGAAAAAGACTAGTAGAGGAAAGTGCAGTAAATTGAGGACACGGGTGATAACAAGTTATAGCATTGCAGGAGGAGATTTTGATGCATTATTGCCTGCCTCAAACTTTTTATTGGAACAATTATTATTCTGCTGTTAGCAGTTACAATTAAATTATAGTTGAGAGTAATGCACTTGCCACATTTTGTTCTTCGCATGTAATATTTTTCTTTTAAAAGCAAGAGATTGTAAACTGAATTTGGTTCCATGTGCAAATGTAACTAGGATAGCTTAAATTTAGACATAAATAATTTTCAAAAGGAATTCCCGAGTGTAGGTTAGAGAAATTGTTTCAGAGAATTAGTATTGAAGAAAATGATGTGTTTATTCATTCAATGAGCTGTGAAGGTTTCTATTTGTGTTTTTTGATTATTTTGTGAAGTGTGATTCTATTCTTGATTTTCTCTTTGTCATTAATTCATGCCACAAAGTTTTTTGGGTAAATTATATGCTCGTTTATGTGCAATTTGTGTGATTTTATTGTGTCAAGGGTTCAAACCTTTCTCGTACCCTAAAGATCCTGCTCCCGAGATTTTAAGCTCGCTTCACGAGCATAATATCTTATCAACCCGCTTACAGTGCATGCGGCTGTGTGTCAAGAAGGTATACAGTTCGTGTGATAGGTGGGGCTGTTAGATATTATATATATATATGTATATGTATATGTATATATATATATATATATATATATACAATGCAATTTTGGATATAAGTAACTATTGAAAATTAACAGGATTATGACAAGAATTTCGTTGTATTCAAATTCGTACTGTATTTAAAATTGAAATACTATACTGATACAAGCCTATCATATCCTTAACATGAGTTACCAATATTATCTTTTTACTATTACAAGATATACCGGGAATAATACTGTTTATTAAAGATGTAAACTTTCAGTTCTCCATCATGTAGTTACATCTAGGCTACCCTACACATCTGTCCGATGTAAATTCTAGTTTTTTTCAATCCGCTTCAACACCAATAATGACGATCTCCTCGAAAGGCGAAAGCGAGTCCGAAAATCAATTTCATGGAGTCTTCGAAGACATTTGCCCTCTCTCTGATCCGTCTAGTTTGCCTAAGGGGAGAAATTCTATCTTCAAACACGAGGTCGTCGTCATCGAATGCAATTGCACCTAACCTCTCCGCCATGCTTCTTTGGTCTCCGAGGACTTATGTACAAAGCATAGCTTAATGCTAAGCGACGTTTACGAACCATTGTGAAACGCTATTTTGACCTGAGCTCGTTTATTTTTGCTAAAGCATCGCTTAACAATCTTAAGCGAATGTGGTGAAACCGGTACTTAATGTCTTAAAACGAAAGCCACAGAATCATCGATTATAAACTGAAACTAATGGTGCTAACATTACAAATACTTTCTCTTATTATTAGCAACGGTGACATAATCTATTCTATACTCACTAATACATAAACACATAAGTTCGTTGACTTACAGCGCGATAACCTCTGAATCAATACCGATGAAACTTTTCGCGTAGCTTCTTTTAAAGATCTGCAGTACTATAGGCTACGATTTACAATCACAAACCTTATAACATTTACAAAATAATTACTTTTCTGGACTTTTTCGCCTAGCCATCGCAGATTCAAAAGTGCATCAATGTGCAATTGTTTAGCTGCGCTCCACCAGAGAATGGCGACTGATATCTATGATTGAGTTCATCTATGCACTGAATTGCATGTCTATAGAAAAGACCAAAGAGGTTATAATATATTATAATCTTCTTATAGAGGACTGTCTGTTGTTTTTTACTTTCACTCGTGTAATCTGGAATGCTCATATAAGAAAGATAATGACAGTTTTTTGTATTCTTTTATATACAAGTAACTGGGATATCGATTTCAATTGCGTCTAGGCGTGAATGCAATAAGTGTAGAAGAGACATGAAAATAGTGAAAAAAATAATTTTGCTGACGGATGTGCTTGATGTTGTCGTGAAAAGGTGCGAATGCACACATGTCTTCAGCATGAAATAGTTATTGGGTTAGTGGTAGTAATTTAAGCATGATTATTACGCATTTCCCAGTTGAACGAGGGAAAGTAAAACACATTATGAATTATTTACGTGTTATGCTGAAACTGTGACAAACGGACGAATGTTTGTAGGAAAGTGATTTATTGTCGTAGAGAGTGAAAGCGTACCTTTCGATGGTGAAGAAATTATGATTTAAATTCAGGTGAGTAAGAAGAACTGGGTTTGAAGTAAAAGAGAAATTTCAAACATTTCCTTACAAATACGCGAGAAAAAAAATGAAAAAGAGTAAGGAAAAAATTAAATTTGGCAATTGATTGAAAGTATTGGTATAATACATAAATTTCACAACAAGATTATACGTGAGTAAATGTATTTTATTTTTGTTTAGATTTATTTTATTAATATTAGTTATAAAGTCAGTAAAATAGGGGACGGGAACGCCAATAAAAAAAATTATTAATTGAGAAAATCAGAAACACGGGGTATTTCCAGATGGAAGCATGGCAGAAAGGGGCGAAGCAGGGCGGAGCGGGGATACAATAGAAAAAAATAGAATTCCCACGCCGGGCGGAAATATATGGAATTCCTTTGCCTGGCTAATAAATTATTATAAATACCCCAATAAAGCGGGGTATATCAGCTAATATAAAATTTCAACTTATTCCACTAACTTTTAAGCTATTCCACTAACGTTTTAACTTGAAAACTAAGCAAATAAAGCCTAATCATCTGGTAGTACTACCATAGTGGCTCCGTTCATTGAACAGAGCAACCTTCACGTTGAAGTTCAAATCTTAACTCGATAAAATACACTTTGTGGGTTGGAAGCCTTCACAGAGGCGCATGTTGTGTCGCTGGCCGCGAAAACATAAAAATAGAGTTTAGTTGTTCGAAATGTTTGCAATGGGTTTAAGGATAATTAAGATACATAACCGCTATAAGCAGTACATGTCAGAATAGCCAGTTTTAACAATAAGTATTTATCATCGGGTCTCTTCTTGTGAAATATATAAAACATCCCAACTTCGTAATAATATGACAAAAACACTGAACACTGCGAGGACATTGAAGTCATGAATCAAATGCTGTCAAGTCTCTTTACGAACGTATCCTCGTCAAAATCGATTTCTCACAGTTGTAATCTCTGCGTCTACCTCCTGCGCAAATCTCGTTCGGCAACAGGGCCGTCAGTCAACAGCGGGTTGGCAGCGCGGGCTGGAATCTGCCTTACGTGCGGAGCCGCGCCGCCCTGTCGGCAACCTGTTGAGAAAACATCCGCTTAGCAGTCCTTCCGTTGAGTGCCTTCCGCGGGTTATCGATATTCGATATCGTGTGCACACGCTCTCCGCCGCGCATGCTCCCGATGCACATGCACCGCAGGAAACACGCTCCCATACAGACCACCACCCACTCCCTCCCCCGCGGCGCCCCGCCGCATCCTGAGCTACCCAACTCAACGCTTCTCACCTCTCCTCGTCTCGCTCCATCCCATCTGGCTTCCCCCCTATCTCGCACCGTCCAATCTCACTTCGTCCCGCCTCGCCGCGGCGAAACTCTCTGCGTCCTGCTATGACACCACGTCTCAGTTCACGGCTTTTAACTCTGTCATATTGCTGCCCGCCGAGTTCTGCTTCTGTGCCCCGTCCTGCCATTTCCCACCCCGTCGTCCCCTACTCTGAGTGTCCCTCTACCTCGCGTTCTACCATGCCGTGCCACGTCGCACCACGGACCACTCACCACAACACACATATGTCCCGCTTTCTACGACCTATCGCGTTGCGTCTCCCCCCCCCCGTCCCTTCTACTCACTTGGGGTCGAAGTCACCTCGTTCCGCCTCTGCACGACGTGCTCTTCCCCGCCCTACCTTTGCTCGTTGCTCTTTTCCATCGCCTCTTTCCGCCCGCGACGCGCAGTTGCCGTCTGTGCCAACGGCTTTCATACGAATTGATCACCAGGCGACGTCTTCTCTCGACGTCACGCACCCTGCACTTGAACGGAGGCCGTAATGGGTCGAATGCCTCTGGCAGGTGGCACTTAATGCTCACAAAGTCTCGTTATTTATGAATGTGAGAATTGTATTTCAAAATCCCTTTCATTATCAATATACATATGTTCACAAACTAAATCCTGGGATGGATAGCAGGCTAGCTTGATAGGCAAAAATGAAATTGTAACTTTCTAATACAAATTGTCTCAATTTCCATACCTGCATGACGAAAAAGAAAGCTCAGGCAGGTCAAGTACGGTCATGGGAATACCTTACGATGTCAAATGTCTACCTTACCCCACAGGTACGGAATGGATAATACATAAAAACAGGACCCAGGCTTGGCAACGCCACTAGTTGGCAACAGTCGGATTAATACGACCCTTATTCGCCAAATTCCATACAAACTTGTTCTCTAACAGCGGTTCTCAAAAGGACCGCGAAGCAATTTCAAGGAGTCTCTGAAGAGGCTACCAGGTGAAATTTTCGGCGATTGCAATTGTTGCCACTGGTTGCCATGGCCCTCAAAGGAACCAAATTTAGTTTCTCTGATAACTGCCACAGTTGTTTCCTCACATTGTGGTCTCAGAATCCGTCAGCGTGTGTATCGAAGATTAGGTTCACTGGGTTCTCAGATATCTCATTACTTGTGCGTGTCAATTTCAGGCTGAATTATGTAAGTTTTCTTTGTGTAATTCATTACCATCTTTTATGTGGTTGTAAATAATCAATCATTTGTCAGATAGATTGATTAAAATGCTAAAATGCCTGAAATATGAGGTGTCTCCAAATATAATTTTTATTTCACCTAAATTCTAAGTATTATTTTCTGTTTATTCTGGCAATTCTTTTCTGTACCTCTTAAAATATTCATGGACCAATTGTACAATGTAAAGTGTGGCCACACTCCAGGATATTTAAATAATTGTACCTTTATTTTTAAGGCTTGTTACTGAATATTTAATTTTCTAGTGGTAATTTATTTATTGAATTTAAATTTAGCTCAGAGGCGTCATTTAGGCTTGAGGATCTCGTACGTGCAAGTAAATCTACTAATATGTGACAGCCGGCCTTACTTCCCCTCCGAAGGAAGGCGTACGAAGGATTTTATCGCCTTAAAAATCCACGGCTTCGATCGGGTTTGAACCCGCTAGCTTGGGTACAACAGTCCGATAAGCTAATCTTTACACCATCGCCGCGCGCGCCTTTCTGAGTTCTCGACATAAGAGGAAAATTTGAAGGAAAAAAAAAACGACACGCAATCGAGACGGTTAGCACATCGTTGTAAGAATAATTGAAGAAGGTGTTAGAATTACCTTCACTGGGCGAGAGGAAAGTATACTCCTTAATGCTTGTTATTCTCCTGTGTTATGAGAAGTCCCCGGAGGATTGCATGCCAACACGTTGCTTCACAGATAATACGATTATCATAAAACAGACAACATCACGCAAATAAAATTGACTGTCAGTGTAATTTATGCACATGTTTGTTATTTTAGCTTTTCACCCTAATGAGGCGATCTACCACGAAACTGCTCGGCTCAAGATTTTCAAACAGTGCGATCTCGTCGCGTCTTATTGGAAAGGTGTTTGATTCTGGGAAATTGCCGGCAATGAACCATGCTGTCAGCATGGCTACCAGTGGTAGACCAAAAATGTTGACAACTGATTTATTTGCACTGTTATACACTGCAACGGTCTGATACATTTGTAGTTCATCAAGTATTAATCTTTGCTATTCAAAAGCTTTTTAATTAAAGAAATCACTGACATTTTATTTTATAATTGAAGGGAATTGTGGAACCTCCAGCAATCTGATGATACTTCAGGGATATTAAATTCCATTGTCCCTTATCTGATTCCTTAAATAAATTAATGTATTTTGAGTATTCAAAAAGGTTCCTTGTGCTTACATTTATTTTTGTAGAATGAACAATTTATGTCTTCCGGGATTCAATTGCAGGTAAGCTAAATCTGAACTAAGATCGTGACATATTTCCAAGCTTTTGACTGTTGGTTGCAAATATCTATAAATCTTGAAGAATAGGCAAAATGAAGCTTGACTAATGGTCTCGTAATAAGAGATGCAGGCACGTGAGAGAACCAAATGAATTGTTTTGTGTCTCTTAAAACATTTTATTAATTCACATCATCTCTTTGAATCAAATCTAATAAATTCATTTACTGGATTTAATTCCATAAGTTTATTTACATTTTTAAACAAAATAATAACATCCTTTGCCAATCTATTGTTTCAGTGCACAATAATTACTCAAGTCCTTCTTTATAGGAAGGTATTCATTTCTAGTTTGCGAATGTTTCAGAATTTACTTTTGCTCTCTTCGTTCTTGCATCAAATCTATAATTTCAGATCTATTGCTGTCAAAAATCAAATTAGTAATTTCATATATTTGATAATAGCAACATTACTCATTGAATATGTATGAGGTACACTATATTTTAAAATTTGAACAGAGGTAGTGACACATCCAATTGTGACAATCTTGTAAAATTAGATTCTGTTTTGATTTCATTTCTATTTTATTTATTTGAAAATAATATGTTACTAGTTAAAAAAGTATTGTACTTATGTAATTTTTTAAAGTCACTCTCTTTATTATCGTAAAGTATCGATTTTCGATCTGTAAACGGCATTTGACGCCTTTTTAAAATAGAATTTACGCTACGAAGCACTTTTTCCAAAACTTTAGCAAAAACTCGAATTTTAAATTAGTTTTCAAACTTCCGAGAAGAAATTAAAAAAAATGTGGGTTTATAGCTCGATGGGTGGAAAAATCACGGACGGTAGTTCGGCGCCGGAGCTCGCCACTGCCAAAGATAAGAAGCATGCACTACACGTACGGGACCGAATACCTAGAAGTTGACACGCCTGGAAATAAGAAATTAATCAATTAATGATTCACCACTTGGCGAATGACAACGCCGTAAGGTAAGGTTTTCCAGTCGACAGGTAACTTGTCTATGATTAATCATAAGTGTCCAATTTCAAAGAATGAAAAAACACGTGCAAATATATTTTTCTCTCTAGGATACTTTCTACTACTCGAACGCATAGTAGTAATTGCACTCTTTAATATAACGTAAAGTTAATTTCGGTGTATTTTATTTTTTTTAAATTACGCAAATGTAATTTTTTGACAATTCTCTCACACCTTTATATGCACATTTCCAGCAATTAAAATACGCTATTGTATTTGTGAGGCAAACATTTTTTGTGAAAGACAGCTTTAAATTTCGACTTCACAGTAAACTTTCATTTTTCAGTAACTTTACAGTACTTTCGCTTACTACTACTACCACCACCACTACTACTACCACCACCACTACTACTACCACCACCACTACTACTACCACCACCACTACTACTACCACCACCACTACTACTACCACCACCACTACTACTACCACCACCACTACTACTACCACCACCACTACTACTACCACCACCACTACTACTACCACCACCACTACTACTACCACCACCACTACTACTACCACCACCACTACTACTACCACCACCACTACTACTACCACCACCACTACTACTACCACCACCACTACTACTACCACCACCACTACTACTACCACCACCACTACTACTACCACCACCACTACTACTACCACCACCACTACTACTACCACCACCACTACTACTACCACCACCACTACTACTACCACCACCACTACTACTACCACCACCACTACTACTACCACCACCACTACTACTACCACCACCACTACTACTACCACCACCACTACTACTACCACCACCACTACTACTACCACCACCACTACTACTACCACCACCACTACTACTACCACCACCACTACTACTACCACCACCACTACTACTACCACCGCCACTACTACTACCACCGCCACTACTACTACCACCACCACTACTACTACCACCGCCACTACTACTACCACCGCCACTACTACTACCACCGCCACTACTACTACCACCGCCACTACTACTACCACCGCCACTACTACTACCACCGCCACTACTACTACCACCGCCACTACTACTACCACCGCCACTACTACTACCACCGCCACTACTACTACCACCGCCACTACTACTACCACCGCCACTACTACTACCACCGCCACTACTACTACCACCGCCACTACTACTACCACCGCCACTACTACCACCGCCACTACTACCACCGCCACTACTACCACCGCCACTACTACCACCGCCACTACTACCACCGCCACTACTACCACCGCCACTACTACCACCGCCACTACTACCACCGCCACTACTACCACCGCCACTACTACCACCGCCACTACTACCACCGCCACTACTACCACCGCCACTACTACCACCGCCACTACTACCACCGCCACTACTACCACCGCCACTACTACCACCGCCACTACTACCACCGCCACTACTACCACCGCCACTACTACCACCGCCACTACTACCACCGCCACTACTACCACCGCCACTACTACCACCGCCACTACTACCACCGCCACTACTACCACCGCCACTACTACCACCGCCACTACTACCACCGCCACTACTACCACCGCCACTACTACCACCGCCACTACTACCACCGCCACTACTACCACCGCCACTACTACCACCGCCACTACTACCACCGCCACTACTACCACCGCCACTACTACCACCGCCACTACTACCACCGCCACTACTACCACCGCCACTACTACCACCGCCACTACTACCACCGCCACTACTACCACCGCCACTACTACCACCGCCACTACTACCACCGCCACTACTACCACCGCCACTACTACCACCGCCACTACTACCACCGCCACTACTACCACCGCCACTACTACCACCGCCACTACTACCACCGCCACTACTACCACCGCCACTACCACCACCGCCACTACCACCACCGCCACTACCACCACCGCCACTACCACCACCGCCACTACCACCACCGCCACTACCACCACCGCCACTACCACCACCGCCACTACCACCACCGCCACTACCACCACCGCCACTACCACCACCGCCACTACCACCACCGCCACTACCACCACCGCCACTACCACCACCGCCACTACCACCACCGCCACTACCACCACCGCCACTACCACCACCGCCACTACCACCACCGCCACTACCACCACCGCCACTACCACCACCGCCACTACCACCACCGCCACTACCACCACCGCCACTACCACCACCGCCACTACCACCACCGCCACTACCACCACCGCCACTACCACCACCGCCACTACCACCACCGCCACTACCACCACCGCCACTACCACCACCGCCACTACCACCACCGCCACTACCTACCACCGCCACTACTACCACCGCCACTACCACCACCGCCACTACTACCACCGCCACTACTACCACCGCCACTACTACCACCGCCACTACTACCACCGCCACTACTACCACCGCCACTACTACCACCGCCACTACTACCACCGCCACTACTACCACCGCCACTACTACCACCGCCACTACTACCACCGCCACTACTACCACCGCCACTACTACCACCGCCACTACTACCACCGCCACTACTACCACCGCCACTACTACCACCGCCACTACTACCACCGCCACTACTACCACCGCCACTACTACCACCGCCACTACTACCACCGCCACTACTACCACCGCCACTACTACCACCGCCACTACTACCACCGCCACTACTACCACCGCCACTA